>JAOYSI010009459.1:0-10896 GCA_025775065.1 Hiodon alosoides | reverse complement strand
CGAATCTCGGGGGCTGTGGGGGGGGGGGGGGGAGGGGTCAGTGGAGGTGGACAGGGCTGCACACAGCGGGTGCTGGTCTCACCCATCCTGTCTCCCCAGGCCTGCCTCTCTCTTTCGATTCTCCTTGATGAATTTAGGAAGTCAAACGTCCGACACAGATGGATAATCTGCGCGCGCGGCTTGAAGAGTTATAAATGAACACATTACTCCCCTTCATGCGAAATGCTGGAGACCCACCCCCACCCCAGGTTAGTCCCCCCGATGTCTAGCCGGCTCAGGGCTTGCATTGTGCTCCTCGAGTGGCATTGATTTGTTAAAGTGCTGAATTAGCAGTGCGGGCCAGCTGCCTCCTTTTCTTTGCTGTTTTGCTGTCGTGGACTAATTTTCTCTCCAGCAGACCCCCGCCCCCCGCCCTCATCTCCACACCCACGTCGTCCCTCTGTGCCTCTCTGTGTCCAGGCTGCAGGGCCACACACACAGGCAGCCACAGCCAAAACTACCCCCTCCTCTGTCCCTTGTTACACTAATCAGATTCATATGCCGGGGAATTATTTGAGTTTTTTTAACATTAACATTAGGTTGCAGGACATGACTTCAGACATTTTTCCCCTCCTCCAGGCATGCAAGGTTGCGTTCACTGAAATCGTGTTGTGTTTGGTGTGCGTTAGTTCAGACGTTTACGGTGGAAAATGATTGTGTGGTTGTGTTAGGAACCATGAGGTCTATGCTGGCTGTTTAAGGACAAACAAGGTATTGAAAATATGAGAGCCAACAGCTGTAACACACACTCACTCTCACGCTCTCTCTCTCTCTCACACACACACACACAGATACACACATACAGACACACACACACACACACACACACACACACACACTCACACACACACAGACACACACTCACACACACACACATACACAGACATACTCTCTCACACACACTCACTCTCTCTCACACACACACACAAACACACACTCCCTCACTCACTCACACAGACACATACTCACACACACACACACTCTCTCACACACACTCACTCTCACTCACAAATACTCACACACGCAGACAATCTCTCTCTCACACACACACACACACACACACACACACACACACACACACACATTGGGTACATACATTGACTTATTGATAGAAGCAGAACTGAAGTTGTTTAAACACACAATCACCATAGTCTGCTTTTTAATGGCCCACAAGGAAGGAAAGGAATAAAATGTCCTGAATATTACTCACCGGTGTATTCTCACTAATTCAGCAGCTTTCCCGAGCCCTCCCCAATGTGGGAGACCACCGAGCTGTGCAGGCTCAGTGCAGGGCTGGGCTTTTAAGTCAGACAGAGCGCACACCCTGAGTCATGGAGTAGCACTGCGCACATGCCAATGAAACTTGCTCTCCAGTGTCCAGGGCTTCACAAGCACAGCGGAGTTCAAGAGAAGAATCTGTCCGCTTCAGATGACAGTGTTCATTCAGGGCGTTGGTCCTAGCATCTCTCTCTCTCTCTCTCTCTCTCTCTCTCTCTCTCTCTCTCTCTCTCTCTCTCTATATATATATATATATATAGAGAGAGAGAGAGAGAGAGAGATATATACTCCATTTAAAAAAAAATGTAAGTCTGTATACAGACATTGGGGAGTAAAAAGATTAAACGAATGTCAAGGCAATGGCTTCCAGCCTTGGAAAATGCTCATTCTTTGGCTTTTTGTCAGAAATGTTAGGTAGGAGTGATTTAAGATAATGTTCAGGGCTTTAAAGAGGAAGTGTCATTCAAAAAAGTGAACAGAATTATTGCTGAACTTCACATGAAGTAAAACACAAAAATGTTCCCCCATCTCTCAATCACCGCCTTTACTCATAATGAACTGTGCCACATTTAAATGGCTCCAGCCAACAAAACACCCTCAGCCGGCACACCATCAACACATCTGTTAAGGATACTGTGCCATGCTGACCACAGACGCAGACACACGCACGCGTGTGTACGTTGGCCTGCTCCGGCTTGCACTCAGCAGTAACCAACAATATCTCCAGGCAGCCAAGTGCCTGTTCCCCAGGAGGGAGGGGCGCGACGGGCTCGTCCAAGGGGCTGTCCGTCTTCCCCTCCGACAAACGGCACTCATCTGGTGACCGACTGCTGACCCCCCCTGGGCCCCAGCAGCGCAGCGATGACTGATCTCCCCAGACCACAGCCTCCTCCAGCTCTCCTCTGAAGTCCCTCCTGCCCCAGGGACACGCAGGAGCTCGGTTCCCCCCGTCCCTGCGTACGATGGAGCGATGAAAGTGGGCTCTTTCGCTCCACGACTCTCATGAAACGCTCCATAAATCTCAGCATCAGGTTCCACAGTGCTGACCGAAAAAGCGCCTTTCAGTAGAAAACCCAATTCTTTTCCCTTCAACCTGGGCCGTTTGTGCCGCCCAACGCCTCTCTGCCTGTCCCTGGTGCGGGGCGATCCTGGTGATTGTCTGGTGACAGTACAGCCTGTGGAGAGAGGTTTCACATGCATCACATGGTTGTGACATTGCTAGGGTCAGGCGAGAGGTCGCTGTGGTGGGCCTGGCCCGGAGAGGGGGAGGCAGGGAAGGATGAAGACGAGGCAGCTGCGTGTGAGGCTCTTTGTGGGGATTTTTTCCTCTCTCTCTCTCTCGCTCTCTCTCTCTCTCTCTCTCTGTCTCTTTCCCGTCAGAGGTGCCCAAGCACAGCCAGAAAAGCAGCTCCTTGGCAGACCCTAATGGCAGTATGATGTAGTCTGTTGTGACTAGTGCATTCCTTTCAGGTTAAACCTAGGAAATTGCATTGTGTTCAGATTCCAAGTGGCATGAATGTTTTATTGCCACAAGTGCGTTGGGGTCCATCAGGGGGCGAGCGTTTCAGATAGACCGAGGGAGGCAGAGAGTGAGAAAGACTCCGGAAGAGAGAGAGAGCGAGCGAGAGAGAGTGAGCGAGAGAGAGCGAGAGAGAGAGAGAGAGGGGGGGCTGTCACAAAGAGGAACACTTAACTGAGAGACCTCAGTCTGAAGATGATTCACCCTGACAGTCACTTAGAAAGATTTCACTTGTCCTAAACTGTGGCTCTTTGATAAAAACACATACGTAGGAGCGATTATCACTTGGATAAAAAATGACAAGGCGGGTGCTGAGAGAGGTTGTGGGAGAGAACAGGGAGTGAGAGAGTGAGAGGGGCGAGCCAGCCAGCCAGCGAGGGGGGGTGGGGGTGGTGGAATGTGCCACAGTGGAGTCTAGGCTGCCTCCTGCCTCCTGCCTCCTGCCTCCTGCCTCCTGCCTCCTGCCTCCTGCCTCCTGCCTGCTCTGTCACGGCTCCCCGGAGCGCCTCTGCGAGCTGGCTGCCCGCGGGCCGGGAGGGATCAGCACACTGTCGGGAGTCCGCTGCATCTCATGGTACCGTATGTTACCAGTCTTACTCCCACGTTCCTCTCCAACGGGCCTGGAACGCGTAGACAGGACAGCTGTGGGAGGGCTGGCGGTGGGACGGGGGGGACAGGGGGGAGGCTACGGAACTCTACGGATGAACATTGTGTGTGGTTTCTTTACATTTCCTTTTGCCAGTTTTAGGACAGTTTCTCTTTGGGTTATGGCACGTTAGAAAATGCAAAGTATAAAATGGGTAATAGATTTGACTACAGATTTTAGTGCAAAATGCTTACCCATGTTACAGAATTTTATTTAATTACAGTATTTTAGTATTGAGCATTTGGGTTAGGATCGTTTAGTTTGGAGTTAATTCTTTATTAATTACAGTATTTTGTTCAGGGTTGTTTAGTTTGAAGTTAATTCTTTAATTTCCCATGGTCCTCTTGTTGCTTTGAATCTTCCTAGTTAGATATTGGAGTTTTATGAGTTTTATTGATTATTGATTTTTTTTCTTGCAAATATTGATATTTCTATATTTAAAATACAATAATTAAATTAGTATTTAAAATTAGAAATGTCATACTAATGGCACACAAATTAAACTACAGTACAAACTAAATAATAGTTTGGTTTTAATCTAAGAGAAACCATATCATTGTTTAAATTAGAACACGAATGAATACCATTCTCTGGCTGTATTTCTTATTAATGATGGGGATCATTGTTGAAACCATGACTACACTGTTAGGATATATCATATCTTTGTGTTCTATTGTCATACCTGCGTAGCTCCACTTCGACTCAATTAGTAATATTTCCAATTACAGTGAATGAGATATGCATGAGATTGGGCTAATTATTGAGATGGTATTGTGCATGGTATTTGTCTGACCCCTTGTCTTGCGTCACTTTACCTTGCAAGACCAAGTATTTAGTAATTGCTCTTATTTACATTTATATATTACTCTTGATTTGTTAGCTAGAAAGCTAACTAGGGAAGTATTTTGGATGATGGTTTGTAGAAAATCTGTTTTTGTGTTAATATGCATGAATGTAGTACTAACATTTTGTAAATATTATTTTGTAAATAATACCAGCCCTGTGAGTAAATGGTTGCAGGGAACAAATCACTTTGAGGCCTGTCGCGTTCTGTTTTCTCCTGACCTTTTACCCCTTGATCAGTAAGTAGTAGCTAAACAGGTTTGCATTTATTCTTTAGTAAAGCACTAAAGGGGCGTTTTGCCTGCATTGTAAATGTTGGTTGTGTTAGACCTGACAGATGTACTGAATTTGCTGCAGATTTTCGACAGTTAACCCGCACTGTTGGATTGATCCAGCTCACAGTGAATCGAGATTTTCCGTGGTTACCACATTACATGTTGGGAATTTCAGAGAAAGGTTTTTACAATAATGTATGACCCCAGGCTAAAATGCGTAAGATTGTCCAGGCAACGCGGTTTTGGGCGTGATAGCGTGCAGATGTGATGGCTCTGTTGGTCGGTCGCTTTCTAAAAATAATAATTGTTGGATTCTGATATTTCTCTCGAGACGTCACGTTGACATTATCGAAACGCATGTGTGTGTGTGACAAGGACAGAAAAACCTTTCTAGCTAGAAAAAATAGTTTAGTATGCTTACTTCTTTCAAATGAACTGCTCAATAGTTATGGAAACCGACTGCAGTATGCACAAGATTCAAATGCAGCGGATGAAGAACCTGCAAAAGGCACGTTTTTAATGACCGTACCTTCTGATAATTTATTGAGAAAAGTTGAATGAACACCACACTTGTCATAGCTAATGTTAGTCGTGTTGACCCTATTTGATTTTCTTATTGAAAAACTCATGCTTTCGTGAGTTTGAGGATCAGTCCTGCAGCCGGAGCTGTCCATGGGTGGGTGTTCACAGGAGCCTGACGGATCCCCCCACTCTGGTTGTGGTGAGGGGTCCAGCAGGGCGGGTGAGTTGTGTGGGTGTGGAAAGGCCTCCTCCTGGCACGGCAGTGATTACACTAAATTAGGGAAATTCTTCTAACGATTGCTTCACGGGGACGGGACGCGATGGGCCTGGGAAAGCTGTGGCGTTCAGTGTGTGCTCTGTGGGTTAACTTCATCGCTGCAAAGACGATATTAATGCTGAGACTGTTTGTGCATATATTACATTTCATTAGTGCTGAAGTGCCACAAGTAATCCCACTTGAGTACAGATGTAATTTTTATGTTCGTTTTACATATCATTTGCATGCGTTTAATAGCTGTCAGTTTCCCCAGACCTGCAGGTCTCTCCTGGCTAAGAATGTTGGGATCCGGGCTTTCCTCGCCTCAACCCCTGAACTCCTCCACCGCCACACACACACACAAACACACACAAACACACACACGCGCACACATGCATGCACACACACACGCATACACACATGCACACACACACACACACACACACACACACACACACGCACGTACACACGCATGCACACACACACGCGCGCACACACACATGCACACACACACACACACACACACACACTGCACACACGGACACATGCACAAAGTGGATTCACGCTGCACACACGCACACATGCACACAATAGACGCACACTACACATACACCCTACACACACACACACACGCGCACGCGCACACACACACACACACAGGCACACGCGCGCGCACACACACACACACGCACACACTACACACACGCACACACACACACACAAACTCATTGAATTTCCCAGGAAGAGACCCCAACCTGTTGGGCCCCCTGCCTCTCAGACCACCCACTGGTACTCATCAGCATGGCCTTACTGGTTTTTAGCGGACTTTGTCTGACCGGGCCATGCCCAGGAGCTACTGAGCTGCCTTCAGTCAGAGTCTCTAAGCAGGGATACAAATTGTGTAGGTAGGGGGGGAATCCAGGGGGCCAAACTGTCGTCTGTAGTTTTGGGAGTCCCAATGGGCCCTCCCACACAAAAAGGATCTGTAGAATGTGGCAGGCAGATTCATAGGTCTTTTTACACTTACATAAACGCATCCTTTATTTGGCATTGAATCTCTTTAAGTCGAGCAAATTGACATAATTGCTCATTAGTGTATTAGTGCTACAGAATATGTATGTAACTTCTTGGCTTTTACACTTTTATGTATGACACTTTTAAGTGTCATTATCAGCATAAAGAACTGCAACTGGACAGACTCGCGTCCAAATTTAATTGAATTCTTTCATTATAATTATAATAATCGCATTATAGCATTTTTTCTGTTACCAATTTTAAGGCATGCTATTGTTTCCATAGCGATAAACACTTAACACTATAACACTTAACATATTTTTGTCTGTGCATCAAAACCATTTCTGTACATTCGGCTGTGGTACAAATAATAAATTAAATGTGAAGTAAGATGTATTTTACTATTTCTGTCTTATTTTAATCTACCAAAATCGATTCCTCCAAAGGACAGTTAATTCTTGTTATTTTATAGTATTGATATTTGAGATGTCTCAAAGGGGATAGAACTATTTTTCTCATGGTTTTGAAAATAGAGAGGTTGAAGTGGATTATAGTTTAGGTTTTATAATAAATATATAAATTTAATATATGTCACTTCTTGAGCTAACTTATCTGAAACATTCAGAGTTCGGCTATAAGTTTTTATTAGCGGCATTTTAACAAGCTATTTAATAAATTACTTTTTTCTGGTTGTATTTTTGCGTGTGTGTGGCTGTGTATGTAGCTGAGTGTTTTTTACAGACCCTTTGCGTAGGACGAATTCAATACCATCGCCTGAAATTAAGACTAAAGTAAAATAAAGTGAAAATCAGGCCCCTTTCGCCCCTCAGAAAAGACCTATCGTGCAATGGCGTGGACGGGCGATTGTGAGCCCCTAAACAGTTACACAATGTCGCTCGTTGACCACATGTGTCAATAACCTTGCACACAAAACATCAGTTGTCTTATGTAAGAAAAAAAATTTACTTTGTAGATTTGGTACTGGGATGTATAAATTGCGATTAAAACATAGTGATGTTTAGCACAAATTTCACTATCGTTCCTATCATGTCCTGGACGCACTGGGTTCTGGGTGTAAATTCCTATAAAATATAAATGCGATGCTTCCTGTAATTAAAGGGAAAATTGTGTCTGTTCCAGGGCCGTGTTGTAATTTAGCATCATCAGGGCAGACCAGAGACAGCCGAGCGTTTCTGACAGCCTTATTCTCACTAGAGTCAGTCCACCAATACTCTACTCCTGACCACATTAGGACACTCTCTCTCTCTCTCACACACACACACACACACACACACACACACACACACACACACACACACACACACACACACACACACACACGCACACATACACACACACACACACACACAAAGCAGAACCCAACCCACCCATCTCCCACCACACCCCCACTGCAGATTTAGCAGATTTCCGTAGGGTTTCCACATATCCATCTGACTGCATCTGCCTCCCATGTAACTCCATCCCTCTGTCTTCCTCCCCACCTAATCTGCATGTCCCCTAATAGCAGGCTTTCCCGTCACCAGCGAGACGGTAATGCGCCCCAGTCGCTGTTATGATGTGAAATGACCCTATTGATTTCTTATCCTGCTGAAAATGGAGGAGGCCACAGCCACTTATTACTGTTAATGAGGTGTGGGGTCCTCTGAGTGTCTGTTCTGCATAATAACACTGTTACCTGCTTATTCCGGTTACAGCTTTTCCTTCCCAGAACATGCGTGATGTCTGCTCACATATAGCACACACCCCACTACCAGGTTAAAGTGATCCAAATTTTGGAAAGTTTAGTTAATGGGTTTCGGGTTTAGGTGTGCTGCAAACAGAAGACCAGGGAACAACAAACGGCTTGCACTTGATGTATGAATGCTATAAAACAGATGTTAAACGGAGCGCTAGGTCATTTGCCTGTGCGTTTACCTGTTCTCATGATAAGTGAGAATGCATAAAGAGGCGCAAGGCGTTGGACTACAGGTGAGCTTACTCTTTGATGAGGATCCTCTATAGATCTTAGGCTACAGGCCATACAGGCCAACCAATAGGAGATAGGAGCATCTACACCAGAATGCATATGGCTGTGTAGCTGTAATACACATACACAGACCACAGCCAGAACATTTCCTGTCATTTTCTCTCCAAATTCTCCACAAACAAGGGCCAGATGTGAAGGGCTTGGAATCGGTCTTCTTTCTCAGGACAGCAGAGAAAGTGCGACGCGCTTCCTCTCGTCTTCCCGTCCTCTTCGTCCTACGGCCTCCATCCGCCTCATTTGTTGATAATGTGCTGTGGAGGTGTGTGGGGGGCACAACCTCTCACACACCTAGTGCTCCTAATTTGACACAATGCCAGCAGAGAGCCGATTCTATCAGACCACTTCAGTCCGGTTGACGCACACTCTAATAACTGCCCTTCGCAGAATCCCCTTTTCTGTGCAGAAATGCTCCAGACGGGAAGGGCTTGCATGTTCTTTTAGGAAGTTTTGGACGACGGCAATAATAGGTTTTGGGGAATTTTTCTGAAGACAGGGAACACTGAGGGGAACAGTTTTCCCATGTCTGTGATATTATGTGAAGTTTGCCATGAGCGTTTAATTCTTTTATTTTTTTCAGAAAAATCAGCAATGAATTGCTCAAAATAATTCAATCAATTGTCTACACTCTATATAAAAAAACCTCACAAAGTTCTCTTCCTTTCTGTAAATTGACATGTTTTAGAAATAAGAATTTCTGTAATATAGAACAGTTTATTTTTATTTTGTCAGAAAGGTCAGAAAAGTCATAACTGGTTGAGTAACAATATTATTACAAATTATTCTGTTTGGTAAATGTGCAAATCATTATTTATTCTCTAAATCACATTATAATTATTAAGTTACATGTATGTATTTCTTATACATTGTGCATTAACAACAACAAAAGCTCCCTTTCTTAAATTCTTTAAATCTTAATACAAGCAGATCCAGGAGTTGTACTATTTCAATTTGATTAATTAGTTACCATCTTTCAAATACATGAATTAATTTGAATCTTATTGATATCCTGCCTGTTTATCAGTTTTTTTCCTTATTGAATCTACGATAGGCTGACGCAAGATGAATAAAAGACATATTTTGGGAATTAAATTGGCTGGCAGATGGAAAAAGCTATATGGGAAGGGTCAATATTTACATTTGTCCGTCTATACATTTATTGACCTAATATTTTCAATTAGTCTAATTTAAAGTTTAATAGATTTTTTGATTCAGAGGAAGATTTGATCCTTCTAATGACTGTTTTTCTCAGTCTTTTAGACATACACACCTATTTGATGAATGTATTCTTTTTGATTTTTACATGTAAACGGGTGGGAAAAAACAGTGCCAATATTTAGCTAATGTCATTTACATTGAAGTGAAGTGAAAATTAGCGGGAAATTTCGGAAATAAAAAAGCTAAATACTGAGATATTTTTAAGTTTACAATACTACAATAAGCCGGGGAGGTTTAAATAGATAGATCCTATTGGGGAAAGTGTAATGCAATGCATTATTCTAAGCTCTGTTGTAGGAATAAGCTTTATGCATCCAAATTAACGAATTTGCTCTGCATGCTATGAATTAGAAGCCATGTTTCATATAGATTAACTACAAAGACAACATGTTCAAATATGCAAGCCTAATGAAGTTCATTAAGAACGGTATATCTTTGAAAAAACTACAAATAGGCCACTTAGACAAGCTATCCTTGCTTCATAAGTGGTACTTAAATAGGCAATTTTCAACGAGGCTTTTTCTTCACACATAAGCACATTAACATATGTGAACCAGTGATTATTATCCTTCTGTTATCGCTAAATTGTAGCCTGGCAACCGAAAGGTTAGTTAAAGGGAAGGCACTGTGCATGTAGATGGAGTAGCTGACGGAACAGACGGTGCAGTTAGGCTCGTCCTAGCTGAGCCATTAGTCGAGTACGTCTGGGTTTACGGCGCCTCCCGCCTGGTCGCCAAGTGTATCGGAGTGGAGGAGCGATCATCTAGCCCTGTCTCCTTAGCCGTTCGCTGAGGGGGTGTCCTTCAGAGGACGACTTGTCACCAGTCAAACAGGACGAGTGGCTCTGTGGTCTCAGAACATCTGGCATCCCGTCACAGGGAGATTGGGGTCTTGTCATTAATTGTGATGAAATTATTTAAGCCATCAGGAATAAATGAGGCTGTTAAGATGAGCTCGAAGTCCATGTCTACTGCGTGCCGGTGTGTGTGTATATGTGTTTCTGTGTGTCTGTGTATGTGTGTTTGCGTGTCTGTGTGTGTGTTCGTGTGTGTGTGTATGTGCGTGTGTGTCTGTGTGTGTTTGTCTATGTGTCTGTGCATGTATGTTTGCGTGTCTGTGTGTGTGTGTGTGTTTGTGTGTGTGTGTGTGTGTGTGTGTCTGTGTGTGTGTGTGTATGTGAGTGTGTGTCGGTGTTTCCGTGTGTGTGTGTGTATGTGTGTCTGAATGTGTGTGTGTGTGTGT
>JAOYSI010009458.1:0-10896 GCA_025775065.1 Hiodon alosoides | reverse complement strand
ATGTCAATAGCACCTTTGGAAATATATTTACTGAGAAAAATGGTGACGCGTTCAATACTTATTTCACCCGCTGTATACTGTCACATTCTTATACGGTTTACTGACATTTTTTTATTTTTTTAAATCCCACTTCCTGAAACAATTTTTTAAAACTTAAAACATGTTTAGCTTAGAACAAGATCATTTAGCGGTGGATCCGTGGAGCAATCATTAGGGTTGATCATTGTGATTCAGATTCTGATTAGATGATCACTTACTCATAGTGCTACCTATTGTTGCTTGCTGAGTCTTGCTTGTTGAACATCGGGATTTTTGTTTAGGAACTATTTTCATGTTGATTTCACAACATTTTTAGACTCATTTCTATCAGGGAGGGTGAAAACCTCTGTTTGCCTGTTTAGAGTTTATCTCTTTTTGTATTCCTACCACTTAGTCAAGTGTGTGGATACCAGCCTCGGATCTAACTAATGGCCAGTAAATGATCTCGTCAGGATTTACTTGGGATCTATCCGGACGAAGCGGTTTTGATCGGATGTAGATTGTACTACTGCTTTGGCTTCTTTGCTGGGATTCACTCTACCCTATGTGTACCTACAAAAACCTTGCCTGATGGGTTGGTTTGCTATTATGAATCGTACAGACTTTAAGGCAAAGGTCCTTCCTACACCCAGGGCCAGATGTTTTGAATGTCTCGCTTTTGGGCTGGCTGGTCCTCATCTACTGCCCCTCCAATCTTTACCCCATGTTTAGTTCAGAGCTCTCAACAGTCCTCACGTTGGCTTTCTCTGTGTTGCCAAATGCTCTGATGTTAGGTAACAGTTTTCTTATTTCCTTAGCCGACACTGTCCTCTCCTCCTCTCCGCCAGCCATGAGTCAGTTGCCCCTCTGAAAACTCTGACTGTGTTCCATGGTTTACCCCTGCGTTGATCTTCTGAAGTCCACTGGCCACCAACTGGCAATGGCTTTCACTTCTATGTTACATAAAACAATCTGGCCTCACAGTCCACTCTGAAGCTTGCAGGGAGCAAGTCAACGACTACAAGGACGCTCTCTCCCAGGCTAAATTATTCTACTGCTACATCAATAACGACCAAGGAAATCTTGAATCTACCAGAAACTGTGGCTAGCTCTACTCCTACAGCCCCCCCTACCAGACTGCTGTTTTTCAGCCTTCTCTTCTGTTGATGCAGCCACGTTGCAGAGTTGATCACAAGTTCTAAAGCTTCCTCCTGCCCATTGGATCCCATACCTACATCCCTAGTGAAGGCTTGCTTACCTTCCCTATGCTATCTTGTGGAAGGGATGGTGAATGGGATCCATCTGCAATAACTTTTATGTTATTTCCCCTTCACTCAAAATGGCTGCCATCACGTGCATCCTATAACGGCCTTGACTATCTTTCCCCCTCTTACCTCTCTGACATAGCTCTACATATACTTCCCTTCCCACAGTCTCTGCTCCACTGACTCTGGACCATACCAAAAATGAGAAAAAAACCTACAAAAAAATTGTTTAGCCTGGCTTTCCCCCCAGCATAGCTTGGTCCTCAGTCAGCTCTAGCTAAGCTATTACTCTTTTCTTTTTTTGTTCTTATTTCTGTACAGTGTCCTTGTGTTGAAAGGAACTTTAAATCCCATGTATTGTTATAATTATTTAATATTAAAACAATTTTGAAATATTTTGGATTTCAGTACTTAATTTGTTCTGTAAAATGTTTAACTTATTCACAGAAGTTGCTATACCATAATTGTAGAAATAGAAAGAAACTTTCTATCTCTAGAGTAAGGAACTTTTAAAAGTATAAATGAAAGTGCATGTATTTGCACTATAAATCTACATTTATACCAGAAAAACTCACGTTAAATTATTTTAAGCGTTTCAAGTTTTTTGGCACTCTAAAATCAATCAGTCATTGTCATATTTAAATTAAATTACAAATACTTTTCAGGATTACAATAAATAATCAGGGCCTTGGGCTCATATTCAGATTTGCAGCTATGCACCAGGCCCCATTCGCTGTACTGTAAATAGCAGTAATTTTATAAGATCTAATTTATCAATATTCTTATTTATATTGGTAATGTGTGTTACAGGGGAGAGACCAAGATGGTGAAGATAAGTTTTTTTTAATTCTGTATAAGAGGTGTTTCAACTGTATGAGATTTTAAGAAATTGTTTTGTAGCACTGTTTGTGGGGTTTAAAAATAGATCTGTGAAAAGAGTGACAGAACTCGAAGGCTTAAATTACTCTGACAACTCTGGTGATAATAGTAAATGTTTTATATGTTAGATAAGTAATCAGCTTTCCGCATTTTAAAGAAAGGTTTCCTTGTTTATAAATCTTAGCTGATCTCTTGGACAGAATCAGTGTTTTCTGATAACTGAGTGGTTCTTATCTCATGTAATGTATCCTGGCTCCAGGTTTAATTCCTACATGCAATGTCTGAGATGTGCTATACTCTACAAAACTGATGGGTAGAATCCTGCTGCCCCAGGGACATTTAGTATTACCAGTCTGCTGTAGCACTGAATAATGAACCAAATCATTACTTTGGAGTTGATCTCCTCCCAAGCAACTTTCAGAGTGAAGATTTTCTCTTGTTCAAACAGCTGGATATTTACGGACGAAATTCAGGTTAAGTAATAGGTCAGTGGTACAATAGCATTGCCCTTTTGTTCACTATTTCACTCTGTTGCCCAATTAGAATATAAATGGTGTTGGATTTAAGACTGAAGAAGTCACACAAACCTACTCATAGGCTTGTTCTTGTGGATTGGTTTTATTCAATTTAGAGGTTCGTTTGTTTGGGGGTTTTTAAATACCATTTAAAACCCTTGTCTAAAAAAAGAATTGTAGGTTTGCATTGCAAATGTATGAATCAAATGGTATAAAGTGTCACTGAAACCCCAAAATGGCGGAACGTCGGACTCAGATTATGAATTTATCTTTCTTTTGCCTTTTTTAAATATAATTGTGTTTATCAACAACATGAGTTGAAACACAGAACATGGTATTGATCCTTCATCTTGACAAAATTTTCGCATGAAAATGAAACTGATTGCTGTGAACAGCCGTTGTGTCAAATAAAAATACTTGGTTGTCCCATCAAAGGTCAAGCAATTAATTATGATTAATAATAGCCAAAAACAAACTGTGACGTTTTCCATCAGAATGTGTTGTTCCTATCAGTGAGAAGCCCACATTTTGTGAGATTTTCTTTTTTTTCTGTTTTAAGACCCATCAATTGTGGGTGACACAGCGTCCTACTTAAACAGGTCTATCAATGAAGCATATTTAAGGATAGCATAAAAACTGTTTATTCCAAAAACATATGATGAACACACAACATATTTCACAATGAAATAATTTATTTCAGGTTTTTCAGTCCATCAGAGAAATTTTTTGTCCACAAATGTATTATCACACAAGGCATGATCAGTGGCAGTCATCTGTATGACCAGAAAGATCAAGCTGTTGGAACATGGCTCAGGACGTCTGGGAAAGTAATTTATTTGTCACAAATGTATACAAACATCAATGCTCGGTTTCAGCGAAAACACTGAGTCAGAACTTGACTGAATCTGAGATATGACAATGTATACCTTTCTTTGTCTGGAAAAGCACAGCTAGCAGCTATGCTGTTCATTAACATGCCAAACCCTTCCTTGGGTGTATAAAACAACGATATAAAGGGATGTAGTCAGTTTAGCAAATAAGTATCTCAATTTAGTTTGTATGTCATAGCACGGGAGTGGTCCAGATAGGGTGGCATCTGAAAAAGGAAGGACAGAAGGGGGTGTAGGAGGCAGGGCGGCAGATGCACCATGCAGGCAGCCGGGGAAACAAACAAGAGGTAGAGGAGGAAAGTGAGAAGAGAGGGAGGAGACTAGGGTCTGGCCGGCAACGGGCAGCCTTTCAGAGCAGGGAGACCTCTCCCCTTTTTGTATTTAGTCTGAGTATTTTTATTTGTTCCTGATCCAGTTCTGAATTAGCAGTGACATGTGATGCACAAAAGTTCTGAGACAAAAATTTATGGAAATATACGCTTCTTGTGGACTGGATGTTGATAAGAAAAGCAGTCACATTCACCTCTGACATTACCTTTTTTTCAAAGGATACTTTATTTCTTTATTTAACTGAAAGTGAAGAACAAGTAGTATGACAAACTATGAATTTGCACTACTATGCACTCAGTTGCCAGTTTATTAAGTACACCCATCTAGTACCGGGTCGGACCCTCCTTTGGCTCCAGAACAGAACATAGAGAATTCTTCGGGAAATGTATTCTACAAGCTCTCGGCAAAGTTTCACAGGCATGTTATCCATACTGACACAAAAGCATCAGAAGAACCGGGTGTTGTCGTCTGCTGCAATAGCCCATCCATGACAATGGCCGACAAGTTGTCCATTTTGAGATGCCCTTCTGCAAACCACTGTTGCACTATTGCTTTTCTTTGGCTGTTTGACTGATAGTTTTCCCTAGACACCTTTTTTACAAACACCTTTTTTTACCTTTCATAGGACCCATAGTATGTGTTGTGCATCTGTCTTGTTTGTAAACCCCTTTGTTTATTAAACTCTTTTATATTTTTGCCAGGCTATCTGTGTAAATTTTCAGTCATCTCACCACTATTCTTATAGTGAATTATAGTTGAACTTATGCCTTCACCAAATTTGACCTATAATATCATTGAATACAATGATTGTAATGTAATTCTAAATGTACAGGTGAATTCATTTAAAGTGAGATTGATTTGGTTAAGATCCACTGCACCAGTACTCTCACATGTGAAAGTGCCAGGAGGGTAGCTGCCTGATACTGTTTTTACTATTTTTCTACCTATCTTGCCATGCATGTACAGGCGCACTCAGCACTAATGACCAGATCATGCTCATGCTTAGGTCACTTATTTTACTCTTTCTAACATTTAATTAAACAGTAACAGAATGCCTGAAGGCTGGTCTTTGTTGTTGCATTATTACTGGAACAGTTTTGAACCTTTTCTCTCAATTTGTATAATCTAGTAGATCATTTATTTTTAGTTTATCCATTTTATGTGTTCAGAATAAGATACAATTGAAGGTATGTAAACATTATTGTAATTTTTTTCAGGTCTACCTTAATATTATTGTATAATTATTGTGTATTTCGTACGACATTTTATAAAACTGGAAAAAGATTTTCCATATAAAGATTTTATATTCATAAAAAGTAATTGTATCCTCTTGAAGGTTGTGATTTAGTGATTCAAGTCTTCATAAAAATTGTGTTGTATCTTTAACATAGCTTGTTAATTTCACAACCTGTGCCCTATGTAGTTTTTATGCTATTTCAGATATTAAGTGTTGGATTATCAATTCTGCTGACAATCATTCACATAGGGTGATTTTCTTTGTGAATTTTAGGATTCCCTTATGTGCCTGGATGTATTTTTATAAATTGTTTTGATATGATACCCTTATTGTATAATCTCTCTGCAATTTCCTTAACTCCATAAACGATTTATTGATCAAACAGCTCAGTTATGTCCGTATTATTTCACACTGTACAGTGTGTTAATTATCGCTATTCCCTCAACTTTATCTGCAGGTTTCATATTTATCATTTAGAAACTCAGGCATAGCTTATTCTTCAATATTGGTAAAATTAAGTTTACATTTTTTCATCAGTTCTACTATAATTTCTTGTTTTACTGTGTCAAAAAAAATCCAGTAGTCAGTATATATTAGTACTGTAAAAAAGTAAAAAAAAACATATTTTATGTTTTCAGCATTTTTTTGCATACTCTTCACATAAAATTGTGTTAGTTTGAGAGTCTGAGAGAGAAAAATTACACCAAAGTTTGACATTTGTTACATTTGTTTGATTGCAAGGTAATCCAATGTGCAATCTTATTGCCCTCCAATAGTCAACTCAACCCAATTAAAGGTATAAATAAGGTACTGTTGAATCAGGACTGATTTGGACCTTGCCCCGATATAAATCTGACTAACTTTACTGTAGGTCTTACCATCATAGTAAATACATAGTATAGGTTCTAGAGGCACATTATGCCATGTAAGAGCCTAAAACCAACGTTCATGCTTGGTTGTGGTAGTGTCATGGTTTAGTGACGCTTCGCTGCATCAGGATTTGGATACATCATTGAAGGAACCATTCATTCTGCTCTGTATCAGAGAATACTACAAGATAATGTCAGGCCATCCATCTATGAGCTAAAGCTGAAGTGGATCATGTGGGATATTCAGCAAGACAATGATCCAAAACAGAATGGTTGTAGAACCATTCACTGCTTTCATGGCAGCAGTGTATCTATCCGTGAATGGATAAGTCCTGCAGAATAAGTCTAGGATTATCCAGGAATGGTTCTTGGGTCACAATAGTGAATTCAGCTTACTGCAGTGGCCTCCCCAGTCATCTGTGGGATAACATGGAACGAGCAATTTGGAGTAGATATCCTCCCACATACAATGGGAGGTGGTGGAGTTGTGGTGAGCCACCTCCCTGTCCCTGTGGTGAGTCATGCCTTGGTGAATTCACGCTTTTCTGAGGGCAACAGGGCGACCAACTCAATATTAGGTAGGTGTATCTAACAAAATGGTGACTCAGTGTATATATGGTTTGTAATGAAAACATGAACAAATCAAATTTACAGATTGTTAAAACAAAATTAGAAAAGCTATTGGGACCAATTTTGTCACATGAATTGCTTGTCCTACAATTCATATTTTTACAAGACAATTGTTGTCATTCTAGTGTATTGTTGATAGAGTAATTTTCTGTTGTGACAAGTGAAGGTTTTAGAAGCAAGAGAAAGGCAGCAATTAACTTATTAAAAAATAATACTAGATGACCTTGTTGCAGCACTTTATTTCAGCACAACACTGAAAATAATAGGGCAGCAAAGCATATATGGAACTTTCAGCATGCACATAGGTGGTTGACTATTTATTTAACTCTTTAAGAAGCATAACAGCATGGTCTTTTTTAACTTTCTGAATTGAAGTGCTTTGTGAACAAATACATCACAGTGGCAACATATGTGGAAAAAACTTTTCTACTATAGCTGGATTTACGAACGAGGTGGTTTCCTGTCAGGGAGAGATCACCACCCATGGATCAGCATGGGATTTTTTTGCTCCAAGCTGGCAAAAAACACACAGAACCAATTATTCACTGTGTCACGCATTACATTTTTACTTTGGTTCTAGTCATGGTCTATGGCTCTAGCTGGTAGCCCTTGACAAAGCTCACTCTGGTTAAGTGCAGGGTCCCCCTGGTGGACCCATACAGTATTGGTGTTCCATTGGAAGGCTATCTGTCTTGGTTTCAGAGGAGGTAGCTAGACCACTGTTATTGTTACCAGAGTGTTCCAATGTTGTCAGGGTTATAACAATTATTTCAATATACAAACTGATTTGAATCAGTAATATGTGATGTTTCTATAAAGGGCTGCATTTGCCTAAGTCCATGCGTTCGGTTTATCTATGGGCAATGAAGCAAACTTGATGGAATGTGCATTGCTACAATGGGCACAATGCATTGATCTGCTGCAGTCAGAATTACTGAATGAAAATATTATGCAAGCTAAAAATGTAAGACACTTTGGATTTGTTACTCACCTGCTGTTCGTATCTGGGGCCCTGTTTGGGAGTCCTTTGCACTGTCCTCAGGTACCCGCTCTTCCTCATGGACAAAATTCATTCATTGAGACAAAAGATATTAAATTTAATTGGAAATAGCTTAAATTTACAAATTTTTTGTACATAAAAATACAAATATATTCAGTTATAAATATATTTGACCCTTATTTATCCTTTTATCCTTTTGCCCTTTTGTTGACCAAACTTTTTTTCTTTCTGTTCCTTATTGGATTATCATCTCCATCTACTGTTAAACAACCAACATCACAGCTCAGCATTATCCAAAGGAATTTCCTTAAATCCTTGGCACACAGATATTCCAGAAAGAACAATAATCTTAAAAACTGCCAAAATTATTCCCAGACTCCAGAGGATTTATGAGAACTCCTTCAAAAAAAACCTAATGGTAGAATATAAATAAAACTGAATAATAAAGGAATCACTGAGGGGCACTATCAGCTCTATCAGATCCATTCCATACCCACTTAAGGTAAAACATTTAACCAGACTGCTTACAGGAGACAGGATTTCTGCCAAAGGCTGACAGAAGCAAATGGGCTACACCAATTTTCCCATTTGTCAAAAAATATGGATCAGTTCAAATTTGCAGCGATTTCAATATCAAAGTCAATCTAATGCTACATGTGGTCAATGCTACATGTGGACCAGTACCCTTTAACACTCCTTGATGACATCTTGATGACAGGAGGCCAGCACTTCAGCAAAACAGATTTAAGAAATGCATATTTACAGCTAACAGTTGAAGGGAACTCAAAACAGCTGTTAACAATAAACACACAGCAGATTACACAGGTATGATCAACTGGCATGGCATCAGCTCTTGCAATTTGGGAGCACAAAATGGATTAAATACTCCCAGGAACCCATAGTATATGAGATAACACGATAATAAGGACAAACAGACACAGAACACATAGACAATGTGATGGAGGTGCTGAAACGGCCTGAAAAGTTTGGATTTTGAAAGTTGTTTTCTGTGATCATGACTCCAAAAAACATGACAAAAGTGCGCACTTTTGTTGGGTTGGTAAACTATTACCATACATTTCTGCCAGACTTTGATTCAGTGTCACCCCATAATCGCACTTGACATAACTGGATGTAATAGAATTTTTTATGAGTAAAAGAAATATGATACAAAACATAGAAACCTGTATTAAATAGTTATTGTAGTGTGATTAGCGGGTTGTCAAAGTTTTGATTTGACGTGAGCCTTAGTGAAATAATTTACACCTGCTGATTTGAGCGGGTGGCAAGCTAACAAGCTCCAAGAAAGCAAATATTTAATATTTGTTGTGGATTTACTTAGCTGTGTGAGACGCAGGTATTTTAGCTTTAAAAAAGTTGCGCCTTTTTTCACCCGTGTCAAATTACCTCAACATCACCTAAGTCAAATCAAATCAAATTTGACCAACAATGTGCCTTCCCAAGGCACTTTTAACAGAACATATAAAATGCTAAGATAGAATAATAACAATATTAAGTTGATATGAAAGACTCAATCTGATTAAATAGGATAAAAATTTACTCAACTATAATGACATTAAATCCCTATTGTAGGTGTGTGTGTTTAATGTCCTTTGAAAATTGCCAATGTATGCGCTCTTTCTGAGCATGGTAGAGTATTCCAGAGTTCAGGTTCCCTTATGAGTGAATGCCCTGCTACCTATCCTGTTTTTTTAATAATCCTTGGAAAAAGAAAATTCCTCCCGGATCGGGGCATAAAATAACGAAGAATGACGCCCAGAAAAAAAAAAGGAATCTCGTCCTCCTCGCTCGAGGGAATCTGCGGGGTCTCGCTTACCCGTCTCCTGGCCGGAGCTGAAAAACAGAACATACGATTACGGTTATCGGCGCTGGCTACCTTTGGTTGACTTTCGTCTGTAGCTTCCCCCGGCGCCGACGTCTTCTCCTCATATCCGCCGGCTTTTGTTCTTTTTCCTCCCCACTCAGCCGGGCTCGTCGGAGTAGGGTGAAGGCTTCCTCCGCAGCCTCGGTCCAGGTGATGCGTTCCAGGAGTGCCTTCCTCATCAGGTCGTGGAGGGGGCTTGCGAAATGGGGGATGAACCGCTGGTAATACCCCATAAGCCCCAGGAAGGACTTTACCTGTTTCTTCATGGTGGGACGAGGCCACGCCAGGATCGCCTCCACCTTCGGTTCCTGGGGATGCACATTACCCCGCCAAATCCAGTACCCGAGGTAGGAGGCCTCCTCTAGACCCAGGCGGCATTTCTTGGGGTTGGTGGTGAGCCCTGCGGCCCGCAGGGCCCCGAGGACAGCTCGCAGCTGCCGTAGGTGCAGCTCCCAGGAGCCGCTGTGGACCACTATGTCTTCCAAGTATGCCACCGCATAGGCTTGGTGGGGTCGCAGGACTCAGTGCATCAGCCTCTGGAACGTGGCCGGGGCTCTGTGCACCCCAAAGGGCAGTATGGTGTATTGGTACAGGCCGTCAGGGGTCACGAAGGCTGTCTTCTCCTGGGCTTGGAGGGTCAGGGGCACCTGCCAATACCCCTTTGTGAGGTCGAGGGTCGTTATGAAGCAGGCCGGCCCCAGGCGCTCGATCAGTTCATTGCCCCTGGGCATGGGATAGGCGTCAAACTTGGAGACCTCATTGAGCTTCCGGAAGTCGTTGCAAAACCGGGACTAGGACCACGGGGTTGGACCAGGCATTGTGGGACTCCTCGATGACTCCTAGGCGCAACATGATCCTTACCTCTTCGCGGATAGCATTCTGGTAGGGTCGGAGGCGTACCCGGACACCCCGTTCTGTCTGGCGAGCATGGTCCGCCCTGGCAGGCCCGAGAACACATCCCGTGCTGGAGGACCAGTTCCTGGAGTTCCTGTCTCTGGCCTGGACTCAGCTGCTCGCCTAGCAGGACCTCTGGGAGTGAGTCGCCAGGGTCGGCAGGGCAGAGGTCTGGGGAGCCGGCAGCCTATGCCACTTTTTTAGCAGGTTGATGTGGTAGACCCCTCCCAGGTTGACGCACCTGGTAGTTTATCTCCCCCACCTGGGCGACCACTTCGTACCACTTGGCCAGGAACTTGCACTCCGCCGTGGGGATGAGAACCAGGATCCACTCCCCCGGCTGGAACTGGGACTACTTTCACGGATTCAGGCGTCCGCAGGGGGGCTTGGAACCTATCCCCCGCAGATACAGTATATACAGTGGGGAGAACAAGTATTTGATACACTGCCGATTTTGCAGGTTTTCCCACTTACAAAGCATGTA
>JAOYSI010009457.1:0-10896 GCA_025775065.1 Hiodon alosoides | reverse complement strand
TCACCCACCAACCTGCTCATCAGGCGAGTTCCTCCCTATCGCCAGCCTGCTCACCAATTAATTAACGATTTTTAAATTGGGGAGAAATGGTCGAATTCGTTTTCAAAAAATTGTGTGCAGAGAGAAATCTGTTAAAGCAGATGTATGTTTCCAGATGTATGTTTGCCTACAAGCTGGGCATGCAGGACCTCCCTCAGTCTGTAGCTTTCTTCAGCGCTGTGGACATTGACCGCTGTCTGCGCAAGGAGGTGACCATGGAATGCAGAACGCCCTCGAACCCCACAGGGATGGAGCGGCGATACTCCGTGTCTCAGGGTGCGAGCTCAACTACCGCCTCACATGCAGTCTCTGACGCGTGATCACCAGAAATTACTTTATTTATTTTTCAATAACTAACATTTTTTGTACAGTAAAAACAACCTTCATGTGTCTCTTGTGCTGAGTCAAACTTGAAGAGAATTTGTGTATAATGCAAGTCTTCCAAACTGTTCAGGCGAGGCCCTGGATATCCATCAGGTTATGGAGATGACCAGAGGGTCACTGGCTAAAGGACGTTAGCTGACAGACACCCCCTCCCACAGTTGGAGTCCTACCAGGGGAGCCACGGGCAGCGTTTCCTGCCTCGCCACGCGGACTTCGGCCCCGCTTACTGCTTTCTCTTCCTCTTCTTCCTTGGCTCCTGGCTCGCGTCGGGGTCCTCGCCTAGAGGGGTCTGAGGGAAGACCGCGGCGATGTCAGTACAAGCATAAAACCACAGATCCACATACTGTACCAAAGTGGGCTGCTCCCCCCATAGACCAGTAGGAAACGAGTGCCATGTCTGACCTGCTGGCTGTGCTCCTGCAGGGCGGAGTCCAGGCAGGCCGTGTTAATGCGGAAGTCTCTGGACGTACTCATCTTCATGTACTGCATCAGGTTCACCTGCAGAGGGCAGTGTGCATTAATTTTTCAAATTAGACTTTTTTCGCCAACTCCTGCTTGCATATATTTATTATACTTGTCATTCAATAAAAACAAGCTTATGCTGAAAATATTGCTTGCATATCTGTTGCTTTATCACAGCTAAACGAGCAGACTAACTACAGCCAGAGCATCAGCTGTTAGTTACCTTGGACTTCTTAGTCAGAAGAATTAGAAACTTCTCATACTGTTCAATACCGAAGATCAAGTTGGGGATGGCTCTGGTCTCACGGAGGACCTTTGCCTGTTGAGGAGAACAGAATGAAATGTGTGCCCCTGTCCAATCACAGGACTGAAGGGGAGTCTAGGATGTGACCCTGTCCCGTCACAGGATTAAAGGGGACTTTAACGTCTCCCACCACATCATTATCGTATAACGGAGAGAGGTTTTTGTGTATAATTACTGCAGACCATCAAACCCGGGGAGGGGGGGGGGGTCAGCGTGTCATTACCGCACACTGTCAGGACTGTGGGGGAGGCGAGGTCAGGACCGAGGGGTGTGGGGGAGGGGAGGTGGGACTCCATACCGAGGCAGCAGAAACAGCCTCTTTCTTCTTGTTCTTCTTTTCTCCTCCCTCTGTGCCCAGCTCCCCGCTCTGTCACACAACGGGACGACGAAGGGTTAAAGAATGGGCCGCAAAGCACAGCGCAATACAGAGTATGCACTGTGACACCTGGAAGAGCACTGTCCCTTACCTGCACGTAGGTGATGAAGGAGTAGCACTGTGGCGTGAGATGGGTACCGGACAGTTTCACCTGATCACACAGAGGAGGTCAAATCAGGGAGGTGTGCGGAGCCGAGAGCCAGCCAGCAGGGAGGTGTGCGGAGCCGAGAGGCAGCCAGCATGGGTTGTGCAGAGTGGAGAGGCAGTCAGCAGGGAGGTATGCAGAGCGGAGAGGCAGCCAGCAGGGAGGTGTGCAGAGCGAGAGACAGCCAGCATGGGTTGTGCAGAGTGGAGAGGCAGCCAGCAGGAAGGTATGCAGAGCGAGAGACAGCCAGCAGGAAGGTATGCAGAGCGAGAGACAGCCAGCAGGGAGGTGTGCAGAGCAGAGAGACAGCCAGCAGGGAGGTGTGCAGAGCAGAGGCAGCCAGCATGGGTTGTGCAGAGTGGAGAGGCAGCCAGCAGGGAGGTGTGCAGAGCGAGAGGCAGCCAGCAGGGAGGTGTGCAGAGCGAGAGACAGCCAGCATGGGTTGTGCAGAGTGGAGAGGCAGTCAGCACGGGGGTGTGCAGACTCACCAGCTTCTCCACCCGGGTGGGCAGAGGGCGGGCCTGGCTGGAACACAGCTGGATGTGCTGCAGTGGGAGACAGGGACAACGTGAGCTGCTAAACACAAACACTTCTCTGAGATTTTTTCTTTGGGTGACCTTGACTTATTTCCTGTTAGCTTTGCTCCACATAATTTAGCTGCTGTTCTTGCCCCAGAGCAAAGTACAATTAGACGTATATCCATTAAGTGTTACATAATCACTATATTCATAGCTTTAAATGTTTGCTACAATGAATGTAGCCAACATCGGTGTCCTTCTCGAGATTTGAACCCTCCAGCAATACTGCTGCCACAGCCCACAGGGGGCATTCTGTCACTACCGCAGTGAGGCGGGAGCCATTGTGTGAACACCACTGTGGGGCGGAGTGCACTCAGTGGGACTCACATATTTGGCAAGGGTGGTGAGGATGGTATAGGTGCGGACTAGCTCTCTGAGCAGGGTGTCGGTACATGGCCCGGGCGGCAGGGCAGTCTGGACCAGCTCGTTCAGGGCTGTTAGCAGAGTGCCTAGCTGCAGGGTCACCGCCTTCTCCACTGGGTCCTGCTGCCCCGCGGTCGACAAGCCCTCATCTGAAAACGGTGTGGGCAGATACAGCCGATGCTCAGACACAGACACAGACACAGACACAGACACAGACACAGACACCATTTTCATTACCAGAACTGGGTCCGTCTGTGCACAGCTCAAACTTTTTCTTGCTGATCAGCCAGTCCACTTCGTCCAGGACTTTCCCGACCTGGGTCAAGACCAGGAGCTGCCAGAGTGTAAAAACGATCAGACACAGACATTACCACTGGCTGCTCCAGATGAGGTTGCCCTGACTGCGCCTGAGCCTTTTCACACTCACTGCAGTGGGGGCTGCCGTCTTGGCGTTGACAATGGAGAAGTGAGACTGCTTTTCCACCTCCACGTCCTGCACCAGGAGGAACAGGAGAGGAGTGAGCCATGGTTCCCTGGGGCCCACAGCCGCGCACAGGGGCCACAGCACTGATTGTCCGTACCTGGTCGATGTCCCCCAGCTGGCTGTGCACATCCTGGCACAGTTCCCATAGGACCGTCACTGGGCTCTTGTAGAGAACATGCAGGCTGAACAGCAGAGACAGCAGCCCTCTACAGAACTGCACATCCTCTGTTTCAGGAAAGAGAAAAGGTCGGTCTTCTCCTTACTGACATACACGTGTCTGAGTGTCCGGCAACACCTCTCACTTACTAAAACCCGTCTCTACTGACATAAATGTAGCTGAGAGCATCTGGCTACAGCTCTTACTTACTAAAACCCGTCTCTTTACTGACATTTATATGTCAGAGCGTCTTGTTACACCTCTCACTTACCAAAACTGGTCTCTTTGCAGATTTTAACCGTCCATGTAATCATCTGGTTAAACTGTGGACAGGATAATTAGTGAGTTCAGATAGCAGACAAAGAACACGATTCCCAGAGGAACATGATGATGTGGGACCGCAGTTGCAGACCGTACCTGTGTGGAGGAGGGGTCGAGTTGACGGGAGAGGGTACTGAGGAGGCTGACCAGCAGCTGCGCTTCCTTGCTGTTGAAGTTCTCCTCCTCCCCACTCAGCTGAGTGACCAGTGCCCTCTGGGGAGGCACAGACGAATGAGTACAGAGTTACCCAATCGATACAGGGCATCCTGGTTGGGTCTGTAACCCTGCTTTTCCCAACTACAGTACCTGAAACTGGCGAATGTAGAAACCCAACTTTTCTGTCACGCTAGCGTTTTCCTCTTGGAGCTTGTTGTCTTGCTCTGAGACTTCTACAGAAAACAAACGCATGATTCAACTGTGACAGACCTCAGTGTGCACACCCCCGCCCACTTCACGAAATGGTGCTGGTGCTCCTGCAGCCACTTACCAACTGCATGCAGGAAGTGGGCCACCCTGGTGGGGTGTCGCCGCAGTACGGTGCTGAAGATCCGCAGCAGCCCCTCCAAGCACAGCAGGGAGATGCTCCGCTCGCCACTCTCCAACCCAGATGGGACGTTGGTGTACCTCCACATGAGCACACTGGAGAGAGGGGAGGGCAGCGTGACTGCACCCTACAAAACTACCCGCGCACACACACACCCTACATACCACATGCCAGACACTCAGAAAAAACCCCGCTCCTGACTCACCTGGTGATGTCACACAGGTGCCGGAACACCTTGTCCAAGTTCTGACCCTCGGGGCCGTCGGTCTGACCCGTCTCCTCCAGCTGTTGGATCTTCTGTAACGCTACACTCACAGAGTAGCGCAGGAAGTCCGTGCTAGACCGCAGCACTGACAGGCTGTGCTCACGACTCTGGGTGGCATCTCTGGTGAGGATAAACATACCACCCTTCTTACAAATTCCTTCATTCCACTTCTAAGTGACATCATCAAGGAGTGCTGACATTGTTATATGGGTCCCCAATTGTTATAGGCTGCATGTGCACACTCAAACACCTGAAGATAGCGGTCAGCAGCATAGACACACACACCTGAAGAGAGCGGTCAGACGCATGGACACACAGATCAAGATAGCGGTCAACAGCATGGACACACGCGTCAAGATAGTGGTCAACACCACGGACACACACACCTGAAGAGAGCAGACATCAGTGTGGACACAAAGCTGAGTGACAGCAGGCTGCGTGGGGTCTTGCTGGAGGGGACTTTGGCCTTCCCAGACTTCTCTTTGAGGATCTGGAACAGCCGGTGGTAGCGGGTGAAGAGCTTTAGCAGCTCCTCCAGCCGATTCTTACTGTGGGTCAGAGGGGTCAGAGGGGTCACAGGCACGGTCTGGGTCAGGATCTGTGCTCTGGTGTGTGGCAAACGGCACAAGCTTGATACCTGTAGTTGGCACAGACAAAGGTGTACTCCATGAGGACCTCGTACACACCCATCACCAGCACACCGTAAATCTGGTTCTTCACTCCCACACTGGAGGACAGGGAAAAGTCAGCCGATTTATCCTGCAGGATAAAACTTAATGAGTACACACATTTGCAGTCACACATTCCTTGTAAAGCACACAAATAACATATCACTCAAGGCAAGTTAAGGACAGTGTCAGCCAGTCTATCGAGGTGCGTAGCTCTGACCACCACGGCGGTCTCATACATCGGTGCTGTGACACAGACCAGCTCAAAGTCTTCCAGCTCGCTCTTGATCATGCGCTTTGTAATGCTCTCCAGGATGGTGTGTAACTCCTCCGGGACTCCACCCTCCTCCTCCTCCTCCCTGTCTTCCTCTAGTTCCTCGGCAGGATGTCCACGCTGTCTAAGGGCGTTGTACCAGAGCAGGCAATGAACCGCGCAGCTCATCAGGTGCGCCTGGAAAAGAAAGCTCTCAGTTCAAAAACAGCAACAGTAAATAACTAGTTAAGCTAGTTACTTGTTAACATTGCTAGCTATAGCCGCCGGTCCCCAGGACCATGTTTGGCACGAGGGTGCGGTACCAGGGGCTCCTGGAGGAAGATGTGGTCTCCCTGGCCGCTCACACAGTCCTGCAGCTTCACAGGCGGCAGGAGGTCCTGTTCCGGCTCGTAGTAGCGTCTCAGCTGCAGAGACAAGGTTACAGACGAGCCCTTTAAAAAATACACCCCTCTCGCTTTCCGCCAGCCTGTGAAAAAGCAGGGTCTCCCCCATACCAACCTGTGAGAGAAGGGTCTGCATGATGGAGTTGGCCAGCTGAGAGTTGCGACGCAGAACGTCATGGAAGCCCTAGAAAAGGAGCAGAACTGTAGACAGACCCTTGCACTGCTAGAGCATACACGTCAGGTCTTACCTGAGCTTTAATCTGATTGGTTCAGACGCACCTCATACAGCATCAGACGCACATCCGCCTGTTGACCCAGGCAGCGTCGCAGGCTGCCCAGGATCTCCAGACAGAAGGCCTCGTTGGCTGCTGAGTTGTAGCGTGAGTGGACATCCACCTGAACCTGCACAGTCAGAAACAAACTGACACACCACTTCTACAGTCACAGGTGAGCTAATGGAATGAGATAAACCTGGAGGGGTTTGTGAACTCACCTGGCTGGAGGGCATGCTCTGGCTGGCTTGGCTGCAGGCCAGGCTGCCTAGAACCTTGAAGTTTTTCAGCAGCAGCAGAAATCCATCTACCGCTGACTTCCGAGCCTCCAGCTGGCTGCAGACACACAGCACACAGATTAACCCCCCTGGATCTGCTACCAACATGGAGCGCTTTCATCACTCCAAATTTTAAAATTTCGCCAGCCTACCTGGAAAACATGGCTTTCCTGAGGACCAGAATGAGTGCATCCTTCATGCTCATGCTGACTCTGAGCAAGGGCTGAGGGGAGACAGTGACATAGGTCAAAACCGGTCCACACCCAAACCCCACCTGTGAGAGGACATCACTGGCCTTACCTGCACAGCCTTGAGAAGCCCTTGAACTGTGCTGAGGGGTAGGTAGGACAGGTGGTCGAAGGTCTCCATAACCTTGGTGGATGACTCCAGGAGAATCATGGGTGCAGAGACAACGATGTCTGAAAACAGCTCTGTTGTGAGAGATGTGTTTATCAACGTGAGACTTGCAACACTGTCTGATTTTTAAAGGAAAGGACAAAAGCGTGAGTATTTTTTTAACCTATAAAATGGCTGACAGGGGAAGCCATCTTTGTGACCAGTCTGTTCAGGACTTGCTCCAGAATTTCACACCTGATTGGCTCATGCATCTGCAAAATGATACCGAGTGTCAGGACGAGGAGTCAGTGTAGCTGGGACAGAACTGGCAAAGCAGCACCCGTTTCTGGGTAAGGGGCCGGGTCAGTAACAATACTTATGTTTACAGAATTATTATAACCACAGCGTAAGAATTAGACCTGCTAATGTGGTGACACAGGGTACCACTCTGGCATACCTTGAAGCCCTCCAGGAGCATGCAGGCCCCCAGCTGACAGGCCTGCTGTGATGGGGTCTTGACCACAGCCGCCAGCCCCTCCACCATCTTACCGAAGGGGCCCGGCCTGGGTCCAAACGAGTCCATCAGGAGGAAGCCTAGCTGCAGCAGCCCCTGTGTGACGTGATCCCAGCCAAACACACTGCAAACAAATTAGAGGAAGCCCCATGTCATCAAGGCCCCATACAGCATGGCTTCTAACTACTGGAAAAATGGCGAAAAAAAAAACACATATATACATATACATATATACATATTCATACATATATACACACACATATATATATACATATATACATATATATATATATATATATACACACATATACAGACACCAGGGAAGAGGTGAGAACAAGGCGAAAGTAACAAATGCCGATCGGGAAAGACGTATGCTCTGTTTTGCAGCTCCAGCCAGAGGACGTGCCAGAGTGAAGCCCCGAAGTCTTCTCCGAAAGAGGAGGACGAGACGCCGACCTTAGCTCTGCACGTGCGGCACTGCTCGTACGCCCCGTGGTTGCCACATTTGGTGGAGAATGCGGGCACTCTAATTCCACCACCCGCGCAGACCCACAGAGACAGACGGTACCGAAGCTACATGGAAGCTGCATTTACTGCCCTAGCCCAAGCCCAAGCCCAGCAAGCCCAGGGCATGGCTGCCATCCAGGAACTGCTGGTCTCCATGAGGAGCCGGTCTCCCAGGACCTTCCCTGAGGACGCCCCGACGCCGCTGCTCACCAAGCAGACCGCAGAAGATGACGTGGAAGTGTACCTGCGGCTGTTTGGGCGCACGGCTGAGCGAGAGGGCTGGCCCATGGAGTGCTGGGGATACCGGCTGGCACCTTTCCTGACCGGACGCGCCCAGCAAGCCTGCCACGACTTGGGGGATGGTGAGGCTGCAGATTACCCCACCCTGAAAAAGGCCATCCTAGCACAGTATGGGTACACCCTGGCCGACCACACCCACCGCTTTCACGCCTGAGAGTATGACCACGGCGCGCCGATCCGGAGCGAGGTGACTCAGCTGGCTCGGCTCACCCGCAGCTGGCTCATGACGGGAGAGGGCCCCACCGCCATTGACCAGATTGTGATAGACCGGTGTATCCGGGCCCTACACCCCGGGGCCAGGCAGTGGGCGGCCCAGAACCGGCCAGAGAACGTGGACAACCTGGTGAGGCTCCTAGAAAACCACCAGGCCGCTCTACGAATGGGGGATGAGCACTCCACTGCCGGCCCCTGGAGCGCCCCCCGGTCGGGCCCTACCGAACAGACTCGGAACAGGCGCGGCCACCAACCCCCACCCCCGGCGCTCACCCCCCAGGCAAGCCGATTGGTGTTTTTCCTGCGGCCAGAAGGGACACCTGGCCCGACAGTGTCCCGGCGAAGGCGTCCAAATGCCATCGGCCAGTCCCGGGGAGGGACGACCCCCCGGAAGGTGTCTGCTCACGACCTGCTGGGCCCATGAGCACCCCGCAGCCCCAAACCTGCCGGTGCGGGTTGGACAGAGGGATACATACGCCCTCATTGACTCAGGCAGTGTGGTGACCCTGATCCGGCCCGAGCTGGCTGAGGGGAGGCCGGGCACACCGGTGGCGGTCGCCTGTGTCCACAGCGACACCAAGAGCTACCCCACCGGTCGCATCGAGGTCCGGATGCCCCAGGGGACCTTCGCAGTGCGGGCAGGGCTGGTGCCCCAGTTACCAGTTCCCCTCCTTATTGGGCGTGACTGCCCTATCTTCGACAGGTTCTGGGGCCTGGCAGGGACAGCCCAACGGGCCGGTTCACGCCGCCTCCGGAGTCCTCGAGAGCCACCGCCGAGGCAAGCCCGGCCGGCCTGCGCGGCCGGCACCGACCCTCCGACCTCCGGTACCACCAAGGACGAGGAGGGGAACCAAGCCAGATCCTCGGGGACCTCAAGCACTGCCACGGCCACAAGAAGGGTCCCGGTCAGCTCCCCTTGTGGATCCGGCGACGTCAGGCACCGCCGCGGCAGAGGAGGGGTCCCGGTCCACTCCCCAGGCGGGGCAAGAGACTACAGACACCGCCACGGCTACGGAAGGCGGCCGGCCGGCTCCACCCGCAGATCCGGGGACCCCAGACACCGCTACAGCCAGAGAAGATTCCCATGCCAGGTGGAGGAGGCCGCAGGACAGCTCCCCCCTCACGGAATTGTCCGAGTTTCCCCTGGCCGCAGAGGAACGGTTGGGCCGGGTAGGGCGGTTCGCCACAGCACAACTGGAAGATCCAGCCCTGAAACAGGTGTGGAGCCAGGTCCAGGTCCACGACGGGCGACCCCAGGAACCGGTAAGACCCCTACCTGACTTGTATTACTCCACTAAACACGGCCTGTTATATCGGGTGGTGCAGAGGGGACGGGAAGTCCTTGAACAGTTAATGGTCCCCAAGTGCTATGTCTCCCAGGTCCTTTACATGGCCCACTCCCATCTACTTGGGGCCCACCTGGGCATGGACAAGACCAGGGAGAGAGTGGTTGCCCGCTTCCACTGGCCCGGCATGAAAAGGGACATCACGGAGTATTGCACCGCCTGCCCGGAGTGTCAGCGCACCGCCCCTAGACCCTCCGCACACAACCCCCTCATCCCTCTCCCCATCATCGAGGTCCCCTTCGAGCGGCTGGCGATGGATATTGTGGGACCTTTACCCAAGACCAGCCGGGGTCACCGCTACATCCTGGTCCTGATGGACTACGCCACTCGCTACCCGGAGGCCGTACCTCTCCGGGCAGCCACAGCCAAGCCAAGCAGCTTCATGTCAAGCGTGTTGAAGGAAGTGCTCCACCTCCTGCGGGTGACGCAGCTGAGAACGTTGGTGTACCACCCTCAGACCGACGGGCTCGTGGAGCGCTTCAATAAAACCCTGAAGCAGATGTTGCAAAAGGTGATGGAAGAAGACAGGAAGAATTGGGACCAGCTCCTGCCCTAAGTCCTGTTTGCCATCCGGGAGGTTCCCCAGGCCTCCACGGGGTTCTCCCTCTTTGAGCTATTATACGGGAGGTGGCCCCGTGGATTGTTGGACTTAGCCAAAGAGGCCTGGGAGAGCCAACCCTCCCCCCACCGCTCCGTGATCGACCACGTCGAAGGGATACAGTCTCGAATGGCCCAGGTCTGGCCCGTAGTACGGGAGCACCTCCGACAAGCCCAGCGGGCACAGGCCCGGGTATACAACCCGGGGGCCCAGGTACGCTAGTTCCAGCCAGGGGAGTGGGTCCTGGTGCTCATCCCCATGACTGAGTGCAAGTTCCTGGCCAAGTGGCAGGGCCCCTACGAAGTGGTTGCCAGGATGGGGGAGGTAAAATACCGAGTGCGTCAACCCAGGAGGCGCAAGCCGACGCAGGTTTACCACATCAACTTGCTGAAAAAATGGCATCGACCGCCGGCTCCCTGGACCTCCGCCCAGCCGTCCCTGGCGGTTCGCTCTCCACTCCCTGAGGTCCCACTAGACGAACAGCTGAGTCCAGGCCAGAGGCAGAGCCTCCAAGAACTGGTCCTCCAGCACCGAGATGTGTTCTCGGACCTGCCGGGACGGACTACGCTCGCCTACCACGACATCCAGACGGAACTGGGTGTCCGGGTCCGCCTATGAACGCTATCCGCGAGGAGGTGAGTAACATGTTGCGCCTAGGAGTCATTGAGGAGTCCCACAGTGCCTGGACCAGCCCCGTGGTTCTGGTCTCCAAACCGGATGGCTCCTACCGGTTTTGTAACGACTTCCGGAGGCTCAACGAGGTCTCGAAGTTCGACGCCTACCCC
>JAOYSI010009455.1:0-10899 GCA_025775065.1 Hiodon alosoides | reverse complement strand
GCAAGAATTTGGGGCCTCATAGACAACTATTACAAAAGACTGCACGCTGTCATTGATGCTAAAGGGGGCAATACACACTAAATATGCAGACCACTGTATATGATTATCAACGCTTTGCGAATGAACCACTTACACAATGTGTTAGGCAATGTACAGCCTGAGGTTTGGAGTCCAACTGCAAGGCTCTGTGTAACCCACATGATATCTCCCCATGATAAATTACCCCCTAGCTTCGACAACAAAGACACCTAAAGGTGAGATTAGAGTCATTTACCAGTCAAGTCCAACTACCAAGAAGACAAAACAACAAAATTACTTACATGAAAGTTCATACATTTCCACAGACAGGGGTGTTGACCGGAAAAGGTGGTCCATTAAATGAAATCACAAGGAAGCAGGCAAGTAAAAAAAAACGGATCTTAGATGCCCTTGTAAAAACATAACTATTATTATAGGTAAATAAATATATAACAATCAGGATAAGAACTAAGGGTATGCAGACTTTTGAACAGGGGTCATTTCATTTTTTTCTTTGTTGTCATGTTTTGTTTTCTGATTGTGCCATTCTGTTATAATTATAATATATAATAATACTGTTAATAATAATGTTATAATACAGTTGAATATGAATCCCATAACAAATAAAAGAAATGCATTTTGCCAGCTCACTAATGTTTTCTTTAAAAATGGTACATATACTACCAATTCCATAAGTGTATGCAAACTTTTGAGCACAACTGTATATATAGATGTTATACAAGTTTATGAGGAAAAAGGTTACACTTTAATAGGGTCACTTGGTATTAACCACATCATGGTTATCTAATTTTTGAAAAATGAAAAAAAGAAACTGGATTTTAGTGACCCTGAAGTCAAACCACTTTAAAGCACGGAAGTCAAACTAATGATTTAATGTGATGTGTTGTAAAAATCTACAAATGCACTGCCCCACATGTGAACGATGAGGAAAGGTTGCTCTCTACCATTTCCATGGCCACGGAGTGGTTTTGGGGGAGGTCCAGCTAAGTAGGGGGAATGTTTCTGTGACCTTTGGAACTCAAATTATTCAAATTATTAAATGTCTTATTCATGTCTGGAATGTGTTTATCCTGTATCCAGTACAAAAAAAAACAACTTTAGTGTGGTCGGTCTTATTAAAAACCTTCTGCACCCGAGCCCCCAATCTAGAGGCCGCGATACTCAGCGCTCAATTATTGACGACGTTACAATAACGTTTAATTTGGCATTGTGCAATCAGGGGAGCCAGCAGCCAGTCTCACTAAGTGGATATTCAGCCCTCACTCTCATCTGTAGCGCGGCTCTGTGCATTGTGTTCACTGTGAATCGTGACCTTCGCCAGGTGTAAAAGTCTCTGCGAAGCGCACAACAAGTTCCCGTGTGGGGGCGTGATTGTGGCTAGCGGTGCTGAACCGCCGGGCTTTGAGGACACTTGAAAGGCCCTTGTGATTAGTCAAGGTGACGGCACAAAAGGTGCGGCCGCTTTGGTTCGAGGGAAACAAACAGAAAGGACGGCGAGCCTGTGCTCGGTCGGGGAGCATGCGGCGGCAGCCCAATACACTTCCACGGCACCTCTGCTTGTTTTCGGAGAGCTTGCCATCGCCCACAACGCACTCTGGAGGACCCTTTCCACTCCAGCAGGGGGCTATGTTACCGTGCCAATTGTCATATTTCAAGGTCAGTGATTGCGAGACCACACACCTGCTTGTGAGCTGGAAGATCAGATGCGAAGCCCATGCCGCGCTGGTTTGTCTGGCCAGCTGCAAAATCTCATGCTCGGTCATCTGATTGCCGGGTGGGAGGAGGGGGTGTGGATGTTCAACACAGGCTGAACCTGCCGGAGATCGGTGTGACGCGGTGCCTACATTGCCGTAGGTGCGTGATGTCCACTCTCTATCTCCACCCCCCAGCCTCCCGCTGTCACCGCGGGCCTTGTCAGCGTGCGCTGGCGACGAGCAGAGTGCTTCATAACGGCGATTTATGATGAGCCATCAAATGGAGCATGCAAACATTTGTCTGCTGCAGATGGTCTGGCCGGCATTGTCACGTACGGGGGCTACTTTTTATGGCCCCACAAAGCGGCCCTGTTTATGCACCAATGGCTTCTGCCCTCGGCGCAGGCTGGTGAGGGTGGGCCTGAACGATGGACAACATAAACAGTCATAGGAAGAGGGAAGTGGGGTTGGGGTGGGTAATAGTTTTCAAGGACCACTTGAAACCCCCTCTTTCTCATTTGCATTTGCAGCTTCATGACAATTAAATAAAGATTTATAAACGGCAAAGATTCGTCCCAACACTTTTGATAGACAAGTAGCCTCCGTTCCCTTCTGGCTTTGTCATTATTTCCCTTCATGGCAACTCCGGTTCCTGTATTTAATCAGCTTCGATTTTGACTTGGGCATAATCTTTCATGGCTGAGCCAGTAACATGATGAGAACACAATGCGGGCCAGGCATAAATAGGTGTGGATAAATTGTGCCTTCGCTTTGGCACAGTTTTTGTGTTAGCGGTGGGGAGTTTCTCGGAGAGGTTCCTTTCACAGGTATTGTATGGGTGGGATTCTGGGGGTACAGTTGAATTTTATGTGCAAGCATAAGTGATTATACACTTAGATTTTTAGCACAGGACACTGAGAACACTAGGCCTAGGTGGGTTGTTTAAGGTATAATGGATGGGAATCAGTAGCTCCCTTGGGGGCAGGGTCTCTCAGCCTTTCTCTAGACTGGCAGTGTCACCAAGTGGGAGACGCACCTCTCGTCCAATCAGCTCTGAAGCTCTCCTGCACTGTGTACATAGATGGGTGCCTTTGATGCCATCTGGACAAGAAGCGAAAAAGTTCCTCACCCTTTCCATTATGTGGGGGCAGACTGGTAGTGATGACCTGAGATGCGTTATGATCAGCTTCTGTAAAAAATATATAAAAATAATAAAATAAAATAAATTTTTAAAAAATATATAGATATAGAAATATATCTATATATATATATATATATATTTTTTTTTTTTTTTCTTTATGATACAGGTATTTGTGGGTATGCTTTCAGCCCCACTCCAGCCTACTCTCTGTGGGTCAGCTTTCAGCTTTCTTAACCTGTCTCTCTTAATTACTCCCCACACAAGCCATTTTGGAGCAGAGAATTAAATCAGCGGTGTCACAAACCCAGCTCCGCAGCCCGACTGGTTCTGGGCCGCTGTGCTCACGTTTTTTCACCTGGAGGCATACTGCTCGGCAAGCTTCACGTGTGACTCGCCCCCGCCTTCCACGCGTGCCTCGCATTCCCTCGCACTGCTTCACACCGCCCTGCCCTCCACACGTGCCTCGCACTGCCCAACCCTCCACTCCACACTTGCCTCACACTGCCCCCTGCCTTAAGGGGTCCTCTCCACCTACGAGCCGTTTCTAAATAACCAGGGCTCCGTCGTGTGATATCCACGTGAGGGGCCAGTCAAGGGAGGAGGGACTTTGGAATCAAAATGCCACACGCTGAAAATATCCTCCTGCCAGATGGGACCAGAGGCAAATTATCCCGCCACTCTCTCTGCAAAGCCCTTTCAGGAAGCCAGGTCTGAATTATGTTTACTGAAGGCACATAAAAGCTGAATGACATCTGAGTGTGGAATTTCCCCCATGCTGTAAACAAAGGCCCAAGCGGTACTCTTAAGCCATTCTGTTGGAGCCTGGTTGGGTGCACTGATAGAATGGTGATGTTGGTGGCTGATGTTGCGACAGGAGACTGTGAGTGTCCAGGAGGGCATGCCTTGGTGTAGTGGAAAACAAAAAAAGTACCGGAGTGGTCCCAATGAGAATCAATTTAATAGTTAACAAGGCATTAACAGTTATGCCCACTTTCCATTACGCAATTTAATTGGGTTTTTTTTATTGTCATAATTAAACACATATTTTACCGAACAAAAATCTGTAAAATCTCTCCGCACTATCGAAAATTTTAAGTTGCACTTACCAATCAAATCACAGGTTGTTTTTTGTCAACTATAGGAAATGCCACAGAACGTCAGGGTGTACATAAACATATAGCTAGCTAGCTGTCTGTCGCAAATTTGCACAGCTGGTGTTTAGACAAAATACAAACACAAAAATATTTATGTATTTATAATTGTGAATATTTGCAATTGAAAAACATGGACAAAAAAAGTGCTGTAGCGCCGCTCCGTCCCGCTCCGGCTCCACTACACAATCCTGCTTGTATTAAATACACCACCAGACATTTCCCGCTGAAAGAAGAGTGTTAAAAAAAGTCCCCCAAGTGCTGAGGAAAGCCCTTATTACACAGAGGATAATACACCAGGTAATATACACCGGGTATGATACACCAGATATGATACACCCGGTATGATACACCAGATATGATTCACCAGGTATGATAACCCAGTTATGATTCACCGGGTATGATACCCCAGTTATGATACACCGGGTATGATACACCATGTATGATACACCAGGTATGATACACTAGGTATGATGAAGAGCCCGGTACGCACATACCTGCTTCCCAGAGTTTGAGCCAAGAACCTTCAGTTTCAGAGACTGAGCCTTGCGCACCTGATGGCGCTAAGGCCACTATTCAAACTGAGAAAACGCAGCTGAAGTAAAAAAAAAAAAAAAACTGATCCAAATTGGCATAGGTGCCTGCAGAAATCACATAACCAGTGTTAAAAGATGTTGTGTTCTGTGGTCATGCCAGCAACTCCTGACAAGCGAAACACCTGATAAGCAAGCCCTAGCACAAAGTTAACATCGGTTTCAGTCAACCCATAATGCCTGAATTGACTATGATTGGTGGCCAGCAGATGGGCAAAAACTGGCCTGCTCCTCACTCCATATCCGACACCTGATTGACCAATTTATTTTTTTCGCAGAAAATCTTTGGTCGCCACGCAGACCAAAGATTGAGCCGAATCAGCCTGGAAAGATAAACCCAAGACTCGTTTGTTCTCAGCCTTACATTTCAAAAGGAAACATGTGTGTTGTGCTTTCCAGCCTGGAAACAGGCATTCACAGCAAAACTAGCTGCCGCAGCAGAATAAACAGTCGTGTGCTGTGAGGCTCTAAATCAAAAGCCCAACACACCTAGCATGGATTGTGAGCCCTGGCACGCTGGGTTTTCAATCATTTCTTCTGTAAAAATGTTTTTGTTTTTTTTAACATTTAGGGAACATTTCAATGAAACCGCAACCATGAGTCACCTGACCATCACCTTGCCGTAAGGGGGTGGATTTGAGCCATGAACAAATTAATTTTTTTTCTGGTGATTTTTAAATAATGGGTTACTTTATTAAAATTTATTCAGAGGGAAAGAGAGAGACCTTTCCGTCTCCCGTAAAAGCAGAGATACAGCACTACTGCAGAAAAACAATCGTACTCACTGTCTGCCGTAGCTTTATGTTCATGTGTAATTCTTCCAGCCATCTGCCAGTTTACGGTTAAACAAAAAACTGTGTATTTTAATGTTTTACTGTACTTCACTAAATTAATCATCACTTAAGTGACTGTCCCTTTTCACATCTCTTGTTGCCATCAGTGAATAGTTGCCACATCACTTGTTGCCTACTAATCTGGTCCCTGAATTGAGGAATTATATTAAATGTTGTGTGTTAACCAGGTGGCTTGCCAAAATTCAACAAAGAAGATGGAGAGGATTTTGCTGTGTTTGAGAGGCAGGTAGGATGTGTGTGTGCGACAAACCTGATTCAGCACCCCCTGGTCCATGGGCTTTTACCCGCCCTTGCTGGGAATCGTACTCGGGTCATCACAACCCCTTTACAGGCGAGAGAAACCACTACCTTGTTGAGCTAAAGACAGAAGTCCCTATGATCTAACTATTTATACCCTTGTCTTTGACTCCAGGGAGATTTGTCACTGTCCATTCACAACAAGCTCCGCTACACGTGCTCGCGTATGTATTAGAGAGAACATGCGTGTGAGCGCGTTTGTAGTACAGAATTGAGTTTGCAAACACAAGCCATGAGCAGAATTAATGGGCAGGGGCTGTAAACAGACCTGCAAAGCTCCCCAGCATCGTCCGATGAATTTAAATTCAGATGATGTCATTTCTGCTGAGGGGAGACCGTTTTTTGGCCATTTCCTCTGAACCAGCGCTCAGATAAAAACAAACAATTCCCTGTGGGCTCATTTACCCCGGTTTACAAGCACCACCAGAGATTATCATGCTCTTTGTGTTAGTATAGCATGTAGGTGAGAATGCATCGGGGCTGCATTTGTGTCACTCAGGTGTTAAAAATTTGTACCTGATAATTGGGTAAATCACTCACTCCCAACATGCATTGTGTGTACCATTACACAGTTAGCACAACGGATCGCTCGCCCTCTCCAAATTTCCCACATAGCTGCGGACGCGAAGAATGGGCTAAAATTACTGTTAGCTTTTGAGCCTAGGCCAGGATTGTAATTTAATCACAGACTAGTAAATACAGATGCACGACCCAGTGACACTACTAGCAGATTAAAACACACACTTCTCCGAATTGAGAAATTCACTTTTTCCATAAAGGGGAGATTTATACTGCCAGCAGTTATTACCCTGTGTACTCTCAGGGACATTAAGGAAATTAGTTTCCTTGAATTGCGGAAAAGGATCCTTTTAATGGCGGAAAAGGATCGTTCTTTGAAAAAAAAAAGTTTTTTTTCTGTGCGGGTGATTGATACTTTCATAAAAGCAATTTATTAAGGATAATCATAGCACCGGCATGAAATACAAATTTGACGAGAAAGTCGTTCCCCGCGATGGCACACTTTTTCCTCATCTTATCATCCCCTCTCAGGGTTTTCCCTGTAGTGATTTATGAGCGTTCGTGTTCCGTTATCTTCAGAGAACCCGCGGCCAGTTCTTTGCCACTAATTTCTCGTCTTCATAACGAACGAATGATGAAGAGTTTGACAACACTAGGGCAAACAAAGCCATCAGCTCAGATTGCACCCGATGCCTGTCAGAAAAAAAGAAAGAAAAAAAAACAGAAACTTGCCTGCATTTTAATTTCCCTGCTCTGGGATTTGTTTTGCCTTCATCGATATTGCTTCAGGGGTCCAGTGTCGGATTCCTATGCCTACTGTGTCGCTGTGTTTTTAAACAACTTCATGGCAAGATTCAGAGTGAATGTGGCCCCTTGCAACACAACCTTGTGAGTATGACCTCAGATCCTGCCGGGAAAGCACAAATCTGAATCTCAACCTCTTGTCTTTTCCCAACATTCTTCACCTGGCAGTCAAGTGTAAACAGATCAACACTCTATGCCCAGTTCAGACAGTCAGGTGTTATCAAACCAACGCTCTACGCCCGGTTCAGGCAGTCAGGTGTTATCAAACCAACACTACACCCAGTTCAGACAGTCAGGTGTAATCAAACAAATGCTCTACGCCCGGTTCAGGCAGTCAGGTGTTATCAAACCAACACTCTACACCCAGTTCAGACAGTCAGGTGTAATCAAACAAATGCTCTACGCCCCGGTTCAGGCAGACAGATGTCATCAAACCAACACTCTACACCCGGTTCAGGCAGTCAGATTTTATCAAACCAACACTCTACACCCGGTTCAAGCAGTCAGGTGTTCTCAAACCAACGCTCTACCAAACCAAGACAGTTTTTTCTTCACTTTTGTTATTCTGCCTGTGATAGAGGAAAAGGTATTTCACAAAAAACCAAGAGAATCTTTTCAGAAAAGTGTATTTCTTTTTAAAAATAGGCCTCCACCTTTGTCTCGCCCCTCATTCAGTCAAGCAGGAGAAAAGCTGGAGCAGAGCAGGCCTGACTGAGGAACCACCAGCAGGTCCGAGAAGACAGCAGTGTCCAGCTAAACTGCTGCTCCCTTATCCAGTTTGCTTGTGCATTTGAGTCTGAGGCTGAACCAATTACAGTGATCGCTGACTCAATCCAATCCAGGAGGGTTACAGGGGTCACCAATCAGCCATCAACGTGTGATTCCCCTTTGGAATTCTGCTTGCTCAGAGACTCTGGTGCTCCAATCAGATGTCCATAGCCAGCATCCACTGCAATAACCTACCAGGGTTGCACCTGAGGACACAGTCATTGACAGTTGGTTTATGGCAAGAAACTTTTTATCAGGCCAAGGTTAGTGAACATAAAAAACTGCCTAGGGTCAGTTTGAGCTGTCCCTGAAACAATAAACATGTCCACCCCCCCCGACAACACCCACACCCACCTCGAGTAAAGCGAGAATGGCCCAAAATGAACTCTCTGGTTACCGCCAAAATGGCTCCGTAGTGTTTTTTCTATAACAGTTAATTCCTGTTGTGGGGATTCATCAGGCAGACTTTAAGGGTCAGCCCCATTATTGTAACTCCTCCGGAGCCTGTGTGGGGGGAGAAAAGTGCACAAAATTGCCAAGTGTCAATTTTATCCACCTCTTCCATTCCTTTTACACACTTGGCTGAATTTGATAGACACAACTTTGCTCCTATCCTGCTAATTCCATGCATTTTTAAAAAGCTGCCCGGACACTGCCAGTGAGCTCATTTCGGAGACTCCGGTCATATTGTAATGGGGTGGTAAGACTGTTGCCGTGGCGCTTTGCATCAATTTGTGGGAGAGGTGCTTTTTGATTGGCTCTGCATGATTAAGCCTGGCATTCCATGAGGAAAGAGGTCCCTGCGTATGTGTGTCCTTAACAAGGACAATAAGGTCATTGACCTATTATTGGGGCAGTCATGGTGTTGCTAGCGTGTCCCGTTCGATTATTGGACAGCTAATTTTTGGGGAACAGGTTCCTTATGTGATTCGATTCCTATACCACAGCCGCCCATTCAATGTGTCATCATGCTTAAAACTGTAAGTGTATTATTGCCAAGTATTTTTAAAGAATAATAGCTCAAGAGAAAGCAGAGGATTTATTTCTTCAAAGCGTATGTTAAATATTTTAGCACCCCTTTGTATTTCTCCTATTGAAATGCTTCAGGAATATTGCAGCACTTAATTGTCAGCTGTGGAGAATGGGGGCTTTCTTTCATTTTGTTTCATATTTTGCAATTATTTGTTTGTTAAATTATTAAAAGCCTTCCATGGGCTAATGCACAAAGCATACACATAATACACAAACATACAAATACGCAGGCATGCACACTAATACAAACATATATGTACACAAACACAGGCATGCACACAAATACAAACATGTTCATACACAAACACACACATACACAGTTATGCACACACATTGTAACACATACATCCGCAAACACACACACACACAGTAAACCTTTACACACATCTGCATACACAACCCTGCATACACACAGTGAACCTACACAAACAAAGACACACAACCCTGCACACACACAGTGAGCTTACACGCACACACACACAGATTGCACCCAAACACACTCACACACACACACACACACACACACACACACAAATTGTACCCAAACACACTCACACACACACAGATTACACCCATACACACACAACCATACACAGTAAACCTCCACCCATACACACTCACACACAACCATGGATCTTAACTACTACCTTAACAACAAAATATTGATTTTGAAGCTAAGTTGTGCATTCCATTTATGAATGTGATATTATATAAGGAGCTTATTTTTGATGTGAAGATCAAATCTCGCTGTAAACTCTACATTACATCAGATCATTTGAAAAGACACTTGCTTATTTTGTTTTTTGATTTTATGTAAAGAATACTTTTCTGTACATACCTAGCTGGACATACCTAGCTGGACATACCTAGCTGAACATACCTAACTGTACTGAATGGGGTAAAAAATAGAAAAAGTACTCTACGCTTAAGAAAATTTAATAGAGCAAGAGATCAAAAATGTAAGCAGAAATAAAGCAGCCAATAGAGCATCCATATTATCAGATAGATCCTAAATAAGTCCCAAACAGCAGAAGAAGAAAATAAGCATTGAGTGTTATGAAAAGGTATGGGTTGCACAAAAATCTACCCTGTTCAAGTGCTCTTCACCGATCCTCTGGTACCTTCACTGGTTAGCCGCTCAGAAGAACTAAAGTAAAGTAAAGCCCAGTGAAGGATAGCTAGAGTGTATACTGAAGTTAGAAAGTAGAGTGCAGTAGGACATAGGTGGATTGGCTTTTTTATTGGGAGAAGAAATGGAAGTTGTATGAGAAAAGTTGAACTTTTACAAGTTCTGAGCTGTTAATAAAAAGTTGTTGTTATCCCCAAACCGTATACCACCCAGGGGATCAATGGAACGTTTCACAGACACGTCAGGAAATCTTTGTGTAACATGTTCTCTTGTGGTTCTGCCCAAAAAGATTTTGTCCCAATGTTCAATGGCATTGTTCCTGGCCAAATGTGACCGATTCCAGCGTGACTTTCCTGTTCTAAAATTACTTTGAAATATGCAAAAGCAGACCTTGGCCATGCTGTTTTTTAAATAGCTGATGACAGAAGCATTTTTAGTGCTTCCATAAAGCTCTGACATCACATGGAGTCAGCATGGATTATACCTGTCGGTACGTATTCGCTTACATTTGGAGACAACTCAAAGTGCTGTCCGCTACTCATTGACATTGTTGATGTTGATTGTATTGCTGTAACTAGGCACTGTTGACAGTTGCTCTTAAACTGAGATTTTAATTGTATATAACAATAAAAATATTTGATTTGTCCTGAGACTTGTATAATTACATCAGAAATTAAATTGGATGGGACTGACAGTGAAGTTGTTGGCTGATGATGAAATGGCACGAATCAGCACGGTAAGCTATACAGCGGGTGAAATAAGTATTGAACACGTCACCATTTTTCTCAGTAAATATATTTACAAAGGTGCTATTGACATGAAATTTTCACCAGATGTTGGTAACAACCCAAGTAATCCATACATACAAAGAAACCAAT
>JAOYSI010009454.1:0-10899 GCA_025775065.1 Hiodon alosoides | reverse complement strand
TACCCGGCAGCCCCCGCGAGGGTTGCTAGAGTCCCTAGCAACGGGGAGACGCATTTCGCCATCCCCGTTACAATATTGTAATATACTTAAATGGATTGAGCCGATTCCCATTATTCAGTTTAAGGGTAGATTTCTACTTTAAACATGGGTTTACATTGCTTGTTGTAGTTTTTAAACTTTATATGCTAATCTGCCGATACAATTTCTTTCCGAAAGAAAAGTGATACTTCAAGATATTACAGGAATATTTTGAAATGAACTAGCTTTGAAAAATCCTTACCTTAAAATAGATTTTTTTATCCCATACAGATATTTTATCATAGATATGCGTACATTTATGTATAGCACTTTGTTATCTTAGCCGCAGATGAGTTACATCGAAACATCCTGTGAATGAATTTTATATAATTATTTCTTTTGCTCGTTTTTTTCTTTTCTTATTCCAGCAGTTTTCACCACAGTTTTATTTATTTTATTTCACCCACACTTGAGAAAGATTTGTACAATATATCGCGGCAGGCTCTTTGGGGCTAATGTCAAATTGTCAGGTTTGTGAACTAGATGCTATGAATTCCGCACCTTACCCAGGGCGTAAATGCAGTCGGAACTTCAGTTTTTCCAACAGATTTCACAAGTCCTGACCTCACTTTGTTCTTGGTTGCACAACTATCGGCTATTTTATGATTTTATACTCTGGGTCTCTGGGAAGGAACCTTCTTTGAACGTAAGCGGGTGAAAAAAAAAGATAAATAAATATCCTTGTGAGATTTTCCATTGGTCCATCCAGGGTTTATTTCAAAGCATCAATGCATGGTCAGTTTTTGTTTGAGTAGCTCTTGATCCAGGTCATGTGAGCACATGTTGTGCATGACATTGTGCCTTCAGCCATGCCTAGAACCAACTGCATGCCCTGGTTTTTTCGCAGGGGCCTCCACTAGCTGGCTTTCCAGTATTGACATGCATATTCCATATGTGTGTGGTGGGTGTGTGTGTGTGTGTGTGTTTGTGTCTGTGGTGACCCTTTGCTCTGTGTAGTTAGAAGTCACAAGGCACCGTTTGGCAAACAAAATGTACGCCTCGATGATGATCCAGGAGAGCGTTCCCCTTTCAGCATTACAGTCTACTGCAGATGTACTGTGAAATTTAAATGCATAAATATATGCATACATGTGAAATATATAAATATAGGCTTTAATTGATATTTTATTATGCATTTATTTATTTCTTAAATTTTGACACCATAAATTTAACAGGAGAGAGTACCCAGATGTAAATAATTAAAGAGGGCACAACATTTATGATGCAAGTACGAGTCTTAAATTTCAAATTCCCTAAATGCACACAAAATTGGCATTCCCAGACCAAAAGTGTAGTTAGTAACTTTGCTAATACAATCAAAATCAAATCAAGAAATAAAATCCTTTTATTGTACATTTTTTCATATTGTACCTTTTATTTAACTACATGCAGTGCAAGCAGCCAGTGAAAGAAGAAGGGTTCCCGTGCAATCCCGTGCAGCGCACTGATCTGTTGTGATGTGCAACTGTTGGGGTTTTAACCACTGAAATAAGAGAGCAAGAACAGTGTAGGCAGCAGCCAAGTGGTGCTGGATCTCCCTCTGAGAACCGAAATCAAACCGAAAGTGTATTCTATTTTACCGGTTTAAAGTTCAGAGCCCAATCTGATGGGAATGCAACTAACAATGCCCCAAGTTTAACCCTGTTCACAAACACTGAAAACAACAGAACTTTGGCAGATTCCCAGGCTCACCCACACCCCACCATAAAACACACTGAGGCAGAGCCAGGCCATCAGCCGCACGGTGATCAATGGCCCTCATTTGGCCACATGCTCAGTTACCCTAGTGGTCTGAAGCAGCATTAGAATTCACAGCACACAAATGGAAATTTGGCCTGTCTATCCTCCCTTTTCTGGCATTCATTACTTTATGTTCAAATTTATGAGCAATTTAGCCTTTACAGAATGTGACAGATAAAGGGATGAGGTTATTTTCATAATAGAAACGGCATGCTCTCCTTCTTTTGGGCAAATTAGTATTTCCAATTATCGTGGACAGAATGGATTAAAAAGTGACGGTTGCTGAGCATGTACATTTAGCTGTGTAAAGGGATTTGAATAATAGTTCTGAATTACAGAGAGTGGCCAAAGGCCATCGGCACATATTTCTTAGTTCTGACTTCAATTGGTCGCTGAACCACTTCAATTCCAGTTCTTCCTATTCAAGGTGAGTAGAAAGCTCCCCCTACAAAGTCACCCCCGGAGATCTCCCCTCAATATAGTGTCCAGAAGTGTGATTGCATCTCGAACAACCCTTAAGTCATTCACAGCACAGAGACGTTGGTGAAAGAAATACGTGTTGGCAACTTCAATTAACAAATGAATTTGAAACACTTCAATTGGTGGCAAGGATCAGTGTTTTCTCTTACCATTGTGGTACAATAATAAAATACAAGGCATACGTGCGTAGGATGACCAATAGATGATGTCTTGCCCAATGTATTATAATCCCCAGATAAGCATGTTCCACCGCCAGTCATAAACCAGCAAATCCAGCATTCACATCTGCATGGACATTAATGGCTAATGGATCAAAGGTACTGCCTCGGGAAGAAGAAAGTCAACTGGACATAAGACATTTTATTTACAAGAACGTGTAAACAAAATCTTGGTTTTGAAGGTATGAATCCACCAAGACATGTCAGCTAATTGGCAAAAGATGTGTTTTGTTCACTACTCCAGTTAATGGCAGAGTTGAATTTTCTCATTGACGATCTGAACTGTAATGGGTTCACTTGTAATTCCAATCAGTTGAATTCACTGCAGTGCAGTCACCAAGGGCTAACATAGAATCAGTCTGTGTTGCAGCTGTCTATTCTTCAGTCTAACAAACCGTAGACCAAAGTTCCCATGTAATAATATGGACACCATTCCTCTATTCATGCACACCAGTAGACACGCTGCTGCCCAATACTTCAGGAATGGAAGGCTGGCCCAATCAAGAGTGCTAGGTGTCGGACTATTTGCATAACATATTGACATCCCGGAATAGCAAATGTACAAGCAACAGTCGCCATTGTGTGAAATGTTAATTGGTTCTTAAGACATCCCGACTCTCTCAATTGTGCTTTTAAAATGAAAACAAGATCTACCAACCTCACTACATGTAAATACCTTAATAGTATGTTAAAAAAAATGCAGAGCTTTGGACCATCTCGTCTAGACCTCTCCTAAGTCTGTAACATGCAAAACTAGAGACTCAAACTCAAGGCTGCATGACTCATGTGGGAAAAAAATCCATATAAAATATTAAACATCTTACCTTCCTTGCAGTGTTCTCAGGGGTCACTCATAAACACAAAACTAATACCAGCCACCTCAAAGAGATGCCCTTCCTATTCCAACATTACGTACAACCTTCAGCCTCTGTGGAGCAGCACTACTTGTACCATTCAATTTATGCTTACGGACCAAATTTAGGGAAAAGGAAGATTTACTGGGGACAATAACATGAAGCAACATTAGCACAAACATTACTGAGCTGCTTTATGAGCTTTTAACATAATTTATGATTGTTATTTATTTTATTTTTTTTCAAATTAGCTTGGCTCTCCTAAGCAATGCTTTTTTAATAATAATAATATAGTTATTTGTTATATATAAAATTTGGCAAATAACATAATGTAAATAAAAAATCTGCTGTGTTTCCATTTCTACCATTATATAAAACAAAGAAGACTGATTTGTCTTATATAAATATATATTTTTTTAAATGTTACAGCCACCTGCCAGAGGCCTTGTTTGGAAAAGCAATAAGAATATGAATGTCTATTTCAATAAAACTATACAGTTCCAGCTTAAAGAAGCCATGTGGGCACTGTATACATAGCCCTGTGAGGGTGTCCTTCTTTGTGCAATCTGCTTGCATTCATGTAAGTATAAGCTCAGCTACACGCTCACAGACCAAAAGAGCATCATTTGACATTTTCTCGAGCATAGTTTAATTAAAAACGTTTTCCCCTTCGCATTACTTTCTCGATTCTGTCCACAAACCTATTTTCGGCCAGGCGCCAAAAGAAAAAAGAAAAAGATCCTCCTCTTTATTAGGAGGGGGTTTCAGCAAGGGAATGTCCCTGACATTGCACTAGCTCTCCTGTTCTGCTGATTCCAGTGAGCTTATAAACGAGGTCAGTCTTTCCCACAACCTCGCTTGTCATTTCCAAAGCTGACCTGGGAAGTCCCCATTTACTCCTGGACAATTCCAGTTTTACGCTTGAGAACATTGCCACAGTCTATATCCTGAAAACACATCTTAGTTATGAGCTTACACTGATTAATTTCAGAGTTTAGTAACAATCTTCTTCAAGCCTTTGAGTAGTATACAGTTATTTAAATACAATTGATACAAAATTTTATAGACTTTTGAGCGTAGTGGGCTATTAGTGTTCTTTCACTCATCTGTTTCCATACTTCCCAAACTTCCCAAATCTTTACTCTGTGGAGCTGAGAAGAGCTATGTTAAAGCAAAATATCCTAAAAGAAAGACTAGTCCATTTGGGGAGTATGTCTTCAGTTCTGGGAGGACCTGCACCGTCAATATTTAGTCTTCAGCCCGTTCGACTCAAATCAAGCATAATTTGCAGAACTAAGGTTTGTATTGGACGCCACATACATCACTCGGTAATTTAGGAAACCAGAGAAGAGGGAGCGGGCGGATCAAACTGATGCACAGGCAAGCAGTACCAGGGAGGGAGTCAAACAAACAAATCATTAGGAGGTGCCGAGTCACTTCTTTTCATTCACCTAAAACGATTCATTAATTCAAATCTGCCCATCGCTATCACAATTACAGGACACAATAATGGCTAAATGAGTTCCCATTCAATAAAAAAGAGACTTTGTGAATGCTAAGAGATGCTAAGATCCGCTGAAGCATTTAATTATGTGAAATGTAAAAACCTCCTGGATTAAAACGAGCCAGGTTTGAGCCCAACCAATTGAGATGAATGAAAGTCTTAATATCGCACATCAATTGGAGATAAAAAGAAAAACAGCACACTTTTTTGTTTTTCTGGCTAAAGAAACATCAAGAGAGCAGCAAAATTGATTTCTATTATGTTTTTTTGGAGGACATGGTTAAGCAGAGTATGAGAATCTTATAAACTCTTATTCATTAGTTCATTATTTTTGGGTTTATGGGCAGCTTGTTTATTCCTTTCCCTAAAATATTAGCTAGTAAAGCATAGAATTGGACCAATCTCATACTTCAATGAAAATATTTCTTAATAACTTTGTCTGAGATTTATGGGCCAGACCAAATAAACCCCTATTGCAAACATAGGAAAGCACAGCAGCTGTTGACCAATCGCAGCTTATGTTCTGGACTGTTACACAGGACCCAGAAACAGGCAATGATACGAGCTCACGAGTCAAAGTAGGCATGGAAGAAGGTACTTGAACTATTGCCTTGGTATGTTGCATATCCTCGCTGGCATCTGCAGTTGCATGTGGTTTGTTTGATTTTTGACGCTGAATGATAACAAATCTTCAAAAAGATTATAAAAACCTACTGTTAGATAAAGAGTGAACAAATAACAAAAAAAGTTTGATACTCATTTCATTTATTTATTAGTGAGCCTATAACCCTGTTCTGGACGATTTTGTTTGATTAACTTGCACAAAAAATAAACGAAGGAAGCACCAAACTTTGGTTTTCTCCCAGACATTGTCTAGATAAAATGACAACCCAAAAATAGATTCAATAAGTGGGACAAAATTCAACGTGAATAATGTACAAAAATTCCAATCAGACGGGGAAAGTATTTTTTGTAACAGCCTTTTAAATGCCTCTAAAAGTCTTTCTCAGTATTTATTTATGTTGTACTTTTTTTATTACTCTATAATCCTCCATAATACATTACATTGGTTTAAAATTTGAGACAAGTTCAAGAGCATGCAGATTTAAAAGAATGTTTGATTCAACAATCGTTGAACATACTTTTGTTTAAAGATTAGAAAATTGTGGGAGACAAAGGCAATTAAAAAATAAAAATAAAAATAAAAAAGGTCAAGGAAGGTGGGAAGCCAAACGAAGGCAGGATTCCGTTAACTCATGTCTTAACAAATAAAATGTATAAATGGCAAACAAATAATTTTGCCAAGTGTGTAATAAAATTAGCTATGGAAGGATAAAAAATTATTTGACTACAGTAGTTATTCTTCTTGTTACCAGCCTATAGTGAATGACTGAGATTTTGTGAAAACGTTGAGAGACAAATTCACAGAAAAATTTGCATAATAGCCGAGTAGTATCACTGTCGGTTTCCCCGCTGAGCAGAAGCTCACATTTTCTCGACTTTGAAAGATTTTTTGTTTCTTCCTGGCCCCCATCCAATTAAGCCATATCATTGGAGTCAGAGAACAGCCTACTTCGTCCAAGAGAGACTATCATTTGTAATCCTTTGTTCTACTGTTATTGCCCCTGTTTCCAAAGCAGGGCATCCCAAGAAGCTTGCTCCACATAAACTGCGTTCAGTAGCCAAAACATACATTCCCCTGCAAAACAGGATCCGCCATTAATTAGTGGCTGATGCTTCTAGACAGATTTTCCAGCTGACGAGGCATCATTAAATATTCCAGACGAGCGATTTTTGTGACTTCACACCGTTTTCAAAGCTTCATGGTACTATTTAGCTGGTGCTAAAAATCCTCTGAACAACAAAAAAGGGCATTTGTCTCCATGTGCTAAAGACTCTCAAGAGGAGACTTTGGAAAGGAGGTTTTTAATATGGCAGGCAGCCACGGTGAGAGATCGTGGCTACTTTCTTGTGTTTTACAGTCACGCCGGGATTTTGAACCGGGCTGCAAAAGTGATTTTGCTGCCTTGTTTCTAAACTGTGGTTATCCCCGTTCCTAAAGTCACACTGTGGTGAGCTGGTGAACCGGGCAGTGGGACCATGGGATCTATTGTTTGCATCTGGTCACAGCTTAAACAATGTCAGTGACGTATATGACAAACTCGCAGTCAGCCAGTCTCTGTGTTTATCTTTATCCTAGAGAGTTCCCATTGAAGCTGGCTGCAGCCTTGCTTTACACTTACACGCGTGTATTTTTGCCTTTTTCCCACCTCTCTCTTCTTGTCTCTTACACATGCTTTCTATTAAGATACGGTTAATGTAATGCCTCAATATATAAAGCTTTACGGACAATTAAAAAATAACTTATTGACACCCATAAATTCTGGTTCTCAAATTGCAGTTTTTTTTCCCTTTGAGATAAATAAAAAATAGCCAGGGGTGCAACAATTGCTGCATGATTCCAAGGCTGTGTACAGTAAGCGCCTTCGCCTTGCACACAGTAGACCACTAGTGAAGTCTTAATAGTGCTTTACTAAACAGCTTAAGAATTCACCAAGGGATGAAAACACCCTATTAAAAAGAAAACAAACACCAATCAGAGACCGCTGTGAAAGAAAACTTATTTATTGTGGGACAGAGGTACAAAATGGAAAAGAGAAAGCCAAAACAGCTTTTAAAACCCGAGTTCAACCAAACGCCCTGCACGCTTTCCCCTTAGGTACACACCCTGACTAAACGATCCAGCAGCCTTTTTTACTGTGGCTGATTGAACCACTGCCTTCAGCTGTACCAACTACAAGGCTGAGGATTGTTGGCAATTGGTAAGAGACACAGAATGTCAGGCTGGCCAGTCTTAAAGGGGTGGTACACAGATTCCCCACCCACCGTTGTACCACTTTGACCTCTTAGCTGTCATTATTTTTGGATTCATGTAGTAGACTTCTTTGAAAAAAAAAAAAAATGAGTAAATGAAGTAAAAGCAGTTGATTTGTGGAAATATAATTTTCTTCACCATGATATTGTTTATGACAAAAATAATTAATTGCATTGAATGTTACAACTAAATGTATGGAAATAAATCCAGTTTTGAAATGAGCTCTAACCCCAACGGGGGAGGAAACGCTGTCGGGTTTGATTAATTTTTCCGATTGCATATCCTCAGAGGTAATCAAATAGACCTCATTGATTTAATTAAATTAATTTCAAAACTATTAATAATATCCTTACACGGTTCACTGTCCTACAGCCAGTCATGTGGCAGTGGCTTGCTACATAAAGCAATAAAGCAGGCAGACAGGAATCAAGACATTCAGGTACTGTTCGATTATACGGGATTAGAATGGGAAAAAAAAAACTAGTAAACTAAGCAACCTGTATCTCAGAAACGGTTTCCCTCTTTGGCTTTTCATGCACGAGATGGCCGAGAATGGTTCACCGAGAATGGTGCGACAAAAAAAAAAAAAAAACCCATCCCCCTCAGTGGCAGTCCTGCAGGCAATAACAGCTTGATAAGAGAGGTTGAAGAAGAATCGCTAGAATCATTTAAGCTAACAAGCTGCCCACAAAAATAACGCGCAGCACAACAGTGGTGTGGAGAGTGGCATCCCAGATGCGTCTAGTCTGTCACTTGTCACAGCTGACGACCGGTTTCCACTGCTATCAGCTAAAAACGAGGAGAGGCTCCAGTAGGCACGCTATCCCAACACTGGGAACTTGAGTAGCGGAAACCTTGACTGACGAATCCTGGTTTCCGAGTCAAGTTTTGGTGTAAACAGCATCCGGAGTAATGGTTTGGTTAATGTTTCCCTGAAACACGTTAGGTCCCTTGATACCAACTGTGCAATGTTTAAACGCCACAGCGTATCTGAAAATTGTTGATTCACAGGTGCATCACTTCATTGCAACAGTTTAACCTTTGCCACATGGATACTTCTAGCTGGATAATGTGCCATGCCACGAAACCCGAATTGTCCCAGAATGGTTCCAGGAACATGACAGTGAATTTACCTGAATAGCCTGCGTGGCCCCCCGACCTCAATCCAATAGACCATCTCTGGTGCGAGATGGAGCAGGCTGTTCGCAGCATGAATGTACCACCGTCCAATCTGCAGCAACTGCGTGATGCCGTCGCGTCAGCATGGACTAACATCCCTGTGGAAGTTTTCCAACACTTTGTAGAATCGATGCCCAGAATAATTTAGGCCGTTCTGGAGGCAAAGGTTGGGCTGACCCAGATGGATGTGGATGCAGATGGATGTGCCTAATAAACTGGCCACTGAGTGTATTTTCTAAACCAGTGACAACAAGCAATGCATACATCAGTTGAACTAGCCCTATTAATGCAGATCTGTAGGCTCAGAAGTAATACATTTGATAAGGTTGAATAAATAGCCAACAGAGTTGCAGTCAACAATCTTAAAGACACACACCACTGACCTTCCCAACTAGTGCTGATCGTATGCCAGTAAGAGGTCTTGTAACAAGCAATATGAATGGGAACAACAAATCTGAAAGAAGGATACAAGTGTTATCAGCTGCTGAAATTGAAACAAAATGGCTCTCTTTTAAAACAGTGCTGGGAAACGGGTAATGACCTGCTGGGAGATTGATGTTCCTAATGTTTTAGAGAGCACAGCGGAACAAAACCAAAGATGATGCCCAGTTAGAGAGATAAATGACTGGACTGCTTATTTTTCCAGGGGTGAAATAGATTTTTTTTTTATTATTTTATTCATTGGCTGAGTTCTCCAGCATTGTGAACCTGGTCGTTAGGTCTCTAATGAGCATTCCTCACCTATCGGGTCAGTGAACTTACATTATATACTAAAGTGTTGTCCCCAGAAAGAAGGTTAGGGACTGCAGGGGACGGACACCATCCCTTTCGTCCAATTACTCAGACGCCTTACTGTGAGGGAAGCAGTTCTAACTGGGAAGACGGCGGGAATGGTGAGCATTTATTACATCCCAGGGCCCTTCGGACACGTATAATTTACCTCTGCAGGTTCCTCTGTGCACAGGAGGCTTGCTCCCGTTTCCCAGACAGCTTTACATTCTGGTAGGTCAGGTCAATTAGGAAGGCTAGCTCTCTCTCGCCCAGGGCCGGGTTTGAATATTCGTGTGGATTGAGAGACTGCTGCTGTGACAGGGAATGCGAGTGCAAAGTTGCTGGAGCTGGACTTTTTTCCCCGCTACAGGAATGTGGGGTGATCCACAAAGTCAGTCCCCAGATGGCAGTGAACAAAGCTGTCCTCCATTCAGGACATGCAGCCAGTTCACACTCCCAGGGGACCTCGGGAGAGCTTAAAGGGTCACTGCGCACAAGGACATCTCGTAAGGTAACTCTGCCGATTGTGAGCTGGCAGTACCTGAAAGAGTCCACTTCTGAAGGAACTCCGCCTGCGCCTTGATCCCTGTGTTTCTAACCTGCTGTGTTCACATTGGCCTCTTAGAACAGTGGTAGAAGACACTCCCTTTTTTTTCACCTTGAAATTCCTGAGATAAATGGGAATGCGTAACACTTTTTAAGAGTTTGCAGGCTTACTCTTTCTGCCGACGTCTGCCAAGATAGTCAATAGGCACTGTCTTTGGCTTATGGGTACAATAACTCCACAGAGTACAGAGTAACAGCAATCCCAGAATCCCATTTCATACAGAGCATACGATCACAGTCTCACTATGTGTACTTCTTGCCTTTAATTACATTTTCTTTTTATATGAGTTGACTGGTAAACAGGAAGCTGTAAGTGGTGGAAACAATAAAATGCGTCTACTTCAGTATGCAACATTATAGACATCGCATTATTTAAAATAATGAAATCACTACATTGATAACAAACAAATATGCTATTATTTAGTTGCATCAAAGAGAAAAATTATCTATTTCAAGTCATTCGATTAAATGCAATTAAACTTATAGTTTTATATATTAGGGAATGTGGAAATATTTATCTTATCGCTGTTCATTGCTTACCTTGAATTATTCAATACAAATGTCTAACGCATGGACATTCATATTAGTTTAAGT
>JAOYSI010009452.1:0-10899 GCA_025775065.1 Hiodon alosoides | reverse complement strand
TATGTTTAACACGGGGGAATACTGTCCTCTGGTGTATTTAACACAGAGTAATACTGTCCTCTGGTGTGTCAAACTCAAAGTAATACTGTCCTCTGGTGTGTCAAACTCAGAGTAATACTGTCCTCTGGTGTGTCAAACTCAGAGTAATACTTTCCTCTGGTGTGTCAAACTCAGAGTAATGCTGTCCTCTGGTAATACTGTCCATCTTTTTTCTTTTGTGGGACTGAGGTTTGCATATTCAGTCCAACCTGAGATCTCCATTGTCCTACCGAGGACTTTGAATCGAGGTGATACGGCCCTTTGCAAGGCAGATGATATGCCAACTGTGCAACACTTCTGAAACCTGGCCCAAAACCCAGTCTCACTTCTGCAGCATTCAATTACATGGTGGGAGTTTTCAGGATCATTAGCTGAGATCATGCCTCTCTTGTCCAGGGGACTGAGTTCACTCTGAGAGGTGTGATGCTTAGACACATGGGCATCTGTGGGCCCTTGTCACTCCGTATTTGGACATTTAACATGCAGACTTTCCTTTACATTGAAGTGCTGGAGAATTTTTATCTCTCGTGCCTTGTTGGCTTGCACCCTTTCTGCCTTGGCACTGATAGTGGGGGAATGGAGAGGAATGGCTGGTTGCAACAGACACTTCCCAATTTTAGCTGCTGCTAGTAAAATTGCATTTGATCGGCATGTGGCTTCCACAGAGCAGCTTTCCCAATATACATTGCCACAAAGGGCAGCATTCCCAAAAATCTGAGGCGAATGGAAGCGGTTTTGTACAGAGAGATCCCAGACTGAAAGGAAGGCCTTTGCCAAGCCACTGCGTGTGTGCTACACGGAAGTCTGAGGACGTTGCCCCACAACGGCATTTCCTGGGCTTTTCCCCATTCCAAGGCTATCTGACCAAGATGAACCAGAGGCAGGCAGTGCGGCAACCCAATGAGGGTCTGGTGAAATCATTCCTGGCCATCCCTGCCAGCTAGGTGTGATAAGGCAGAATGCAGCACACAGTGGTCTTCTCTGAGGCTGCATGGAGCGCTCACTGTGGGTTCACTGCCCACTGCCCACTGCCCACTGTCCACTGCCCCAGGCCTGACAGTGGGGAGCGATGGCTCTCTGTCAGCCCTCCCATCTGGCTTGATAGAGCTCCCTTTTTTCTCCCACAGTGGAACAGTTTTATTTCTGCAGGGCCCTCTTTTCCCGACAATAACTTGCGGGGTGCGAGGACCAGCAGTCGTGCAGCCTGGTGGGTTGAATCATGCCACCCGGCGATTTTATCTGATGCCCGAGCAGCAGGGTGAGACCAAATCCCTGGTGTACAGCAGCATGGCATCGTGCAAATGCTGGGAAGGATGGTGGGGGATGGAGGATCAGTTAGGTTGAACTATCGTCATGAATTATGGGATCGAATTTGACCTGCAGGCGCTGCAGGAGTTCCGAGGTTAACGCTTCCTATTCATTAGGTTTGTCTTGGGGTTTCTGATTGTGGTTTTGCATGTGTTTTTATGTCTGGATTAATGAGTGAGTACTTTCTCTCTTTGTATCTCAGTCTGTGGTTCATGATAATGGTAGTGGAGACGGAGTGATTGTCTGTGGAAACTGACATCTGGAGCATATTAACAGCGAGAGAGGGCCATGAAATTTACACTGGTTCAATAGATACACACTCCAGTAGCACATTAACCCTGATATGGGAGGAGAAGGAAGGGGTGGGATCACACTTTATAAACATCAATGGACCAGACAATTCACATTGACAGTGCTCTTATATGGTGTAAATTGGCTGAAGCTGTCAGAAGACATGGGAGGCAATCCTACATTAACAATTAAAGCTGTGTTGAAAGGTTGCTAGCGCATTACCATTGCATCACATTGCACCCTACACATACATGCACCGACTAAACTGCAGCATGGTACAGACAGGAGAGAAAAAAAGAGTCAACACTATTTCCCCTCTCCTGTTACTCAGTTTCGCCTGCATTCTCACCGACAAACAGTGGCACACATTAATAATGGAGGGAAATGTATTTCCTGTTTAAGTTCCTCCAGAGCCCAGTGTCACTTTAGAGATGAATAATAGAGAAAAGGGAGGGAAGGGATGGGTGAGACTGAGGGACAGTCGCAGAGAGAACAGTGGAGAGGGAGGGGTTAAAGCAGCGTGCACTCTGGGATGCGACACACAGCACATTGCCAGGGCAATGCACTTAAAGCTGGCCTGCACACTCAGCACTTCCTGTGCCATCTACTGGGGAGAAAGTTTCGTGTCCCACACAGGTGGAAACGAGACGGCCTTCAGCCAGGATGGTTTCGTCTTAGCCGTCGCCTGATCCAAACACAAGACAATTTCGACCAAAAAAGTGGGCAGGAAATACACCAGAGAATATTGTGGCTCGTTAATGTGTTAAGCGGGTCGTCTCCGTCTATCGGATCATGCACCTGAGTCGTGGGCTGAGCCCAGCGTTCATCTGCTGTTGTGATGTTACGCGCAGGGTCGTGTGCCCGGTCTTGGGATGAAGACCCCAACGCAAATGTAGAAGTGTGAACGCAGGTCATTTGGAAGCCTAAGAAGATAGCACAAATTCGTATTAGCACGTTTTTACTAAGTACTTAATGCACTTACATTTCAGTCGCAATCATTAATCTGAAAGGATCAGAGAGAGATAGAGAGAGAGAATGAAATGGATGTGCAAAACCAAACTCAGAATTTTTTGTTATTTAAACATGTGTTGACTGGTGTGCTGTATATATGTGTGTTGGTAATCATACATTAATAAACATCTGAGATTCCTTGCAGTGAGTACTTTTTGTAACCTACAGTACCCTTGAAATTTACTGTAAATAGCATTGATTTCTTTTGGGAAAGATTAACAGAGAGACACTGACAGGTTGAAAAAGAGGGAGGGAAAATTACGGATTAAAATAGAGACCCGGTCTCCATCTGTGAGCATAATCCCCTCAAATCTGTATACCCGAAACACAGACAGAGAGAGAGAGAGAGAGAGAGAGAGAGAGAGAGAGAGAGAGAGAGAGAGAGAGAGAGAGACAGAGAGAGAGAGAGTGTGTATTCAATTCTGTGCTGCAAACAATCTAATTAAAAAGGTGTATTATACAGGCACAGAATTAATACATATGTACACATATATATTCCCGCAGTTTAACTGCTTGTTTTTACATCAGCAAGTTTTTAGCCTTAATTTAATTATTTACACGATTCCCCTGGAAAAACAAGAAGGCAAGTACAAAGTTGTCTTTGATGGGGAAACTAAAGGGCATGTTCGATGATGTATGGCATCTGTGATGTGGAAATGATTCATTTGTGAACAGAGTAATCTTGTCCATGCATGTTGCCCCGCCAGCCCTCGCCCTGCTCCGTGTTAATCTTAAAATGCGTTTTATTTTATTTATTATGGTGCTGTTTTACTCTTATTTTAACGTTGATACCTCTATAGTCTGGAGGTGCATGGGTAACGAATCTGTCTCTAATCCAGCTTCCCTTTGATCTACCTGAGGGGAGAGCTCAAGATACCGTCTGTCAGCATCTGGTGCAAAACCTACTCTGGGTACTCCTCATTTTACTGTAAACCAAACTATAATTAACACTTAACAGCTCCCAAATTTTCCAGATCAGATGTACGGTAGTCAAAAGGGAGAAATCAGTTTGCTTTGCTTTGGGTTCCAGAAAATATTTTTTCCTTTCTCAATTGTTCTTCTTCTGTGTTTCCTCTTGACTGAAGATTAGATCATTTTGGCTGTGATAAAAATTAAATTGAGCAATGTTCATATGAACCAAGCCCTTCTCTACGTGACCCTTTGATAATTATCTGTCACCATCCTTGTGCTTTCAGAAGACTAATCAATTACACCTGATTTAGATTTAGCCGGATTGCAGAATATTTTGTTTGAACAAAAACAAAAACAAAAAATTGTCAAAAAAATTGCCATTGTGTGTGCAAACATAGAATAATAATAAGTTACCTCGCACTGCTTTTACACCTACCAGATCTACATATTCAAACAAATGTCGCTGATATGTAGGATATTCTAATAACAACAACACAATAATGAATACACCCACTCTCCTTTCTCTCTCTCTCTCTCTCTCTCTCTCTCTCTCTCAGTGATGCTGTTGGACACCACAGAATCCACAACTGAGCTGGGCTGGACTACATATCCTGATACGGGGGTGAGACCTGCTATCCTTGGTAGTATCATAACTATGTAGTAGAACTTGCAGTTCTAATCATTACAGTTCAGTTATAATAACAAGTCTTTCTGTGATTACAAGTATTAAATAGAACTTAGCTAATTAATCTGAGTCAGCTAGTTACTCCGATGTGTGACTTCATTAGAGGGAAAACGATTATTTTGAGTGAAAGGGGATTTTAGTTTTTTTTTGATGCAGCGATGCTTATTTGACTTGGGGCAAGATGTTGAAAGAATAAAGGACATGGGAAGAGAGAGAGGAGGATGTTTTCTTCATTAACCCTCTCTCACGTCCTGTCTGGTCCTTTTCCTTCTGATTCAGTCCACTCAGCAACGCCACTGTTGGGTTTTTTGGGATTTTGCTGAGTTTCTTCTTTATTTATTTATTTATTTGTTTATATTCTATAGGGAAGCAAAGATGCAGCAAGTGTGATGGTTAATGGTTTTGTCATAGAATTATCTCAATTTTTCTCTCTTTTTCTTCTTGAGTGGCAGGGTTTATATTCTCACCCTTTGTGTCTTTTGTACACTCACTTATTTGGTATCCTCAGTGGGATGAGGTGAGCATCCTGGACGACCGGGGTAAGCTCATCCGCACATTTGAGGTCTGCAACGTCAACCAGAACCCCCGTCTCCAGGACAACTGGCTGGCCACACCCTTCCTGTACCGACATTCCGCTCCCCGGATTTTTGTCACCCTGCGGTTTTCTGTGCGGGACTGTGCCAGCCTGCGCTCACCATCGCCCTCCTGCAGGGAGACCCTCACACTGTACTACAGGCAGGCCGACTCGCAGAGGGAGGTCGAGAGGGCTTGGGGGGGAGAGGTGAGAGCCTGAGGCCCGCGCATTTAGATCTCACAAGGCATTAAAGGCTAGCATAGCCCACTCTGATTAATGGGATTTTAAGTTTCTGTGCAGTGGGGAGAATACTGCAGAGGAAAAGAGTGCAGAAGGATTGCCACACATCTACCCCTCTTTCTTTCAGATGCAGTGATGCATTTACACAGCTGTGTTCAATGTTTGCACATTAAGACATCAAGTGATGAGTTTAAACAGTACATTTTAAAATAAGCTCAATGATACTCAAAGCTTGATGAGGGCACAGAACTGGATTCCCAAAAATTATTAGCGGATCTCAACGCGGACCCGCAATGGCCCCCAGTGGTGGTCTTTCGGGATGGACATTTTCTTAACATATTGAAATACCCTCAAAACCCGTCTGATCCACATTTACCTTTCTCCACCCTGCTCTCTCTCTTCCTTTCCAGTCCAATGGAGAGAAGGAAACCAGGGAGGGTTGGGTGAAGATTGACACCATCGCTGCCGACAAGAGCTTTAGCCGCGTGGAGCCTAGCTTGCCGCATCAGTACCAGCCTGACCGGTACCGCCGGATCAACATTAAGACCCGCAGCTTTTCGCCGCTCACGCGTAGCGGGTACCGTTAAAACATTTACTGTCCTTCTCTCTGTCTCCACGTGTCTCATTCTTACAGTCTTCGGAGGTGATGTAGAGTTGTGAATCTGCCCAATTAGCTCCCTGATATCTGTGTTCTTTTTAGATTTGTCCTGGCTATAGTGGACAGTGGAGCCTGTGTATCCCTGATGGGCGTGTCTATCTTTTACCGCCGCTGCCCCTCCACCAATCGGCATCTAGCGTTCTACCCGGCCACACCTTCAGGGGCAGAGCCCACTGCTCTGGTACCTATGGATGGAACCTGTGTGCCCCACAGCCTACCCCAGGGCGGGGCAGCACCTCGTTTGCACTGCAACGCAGAAGGCGATTGGATGGTGCCAGTCGGGGGATGCATCTGTGACGAGGGGTACGAGCCCAATCACAATGGCTCGGAATGTCAAGGTGAGTCAAAAAAATAATCATTATGATTTTATGAACAGTGTTTACACGCTGTAAATGGCACTGTAATTTCACAATTAACTTCACAACCCAGTGTGCTTCTCAGTGCCATTGAGTGTTTCATGGGCATTTGTTTGGCCCAAATGGATACAGATGTGGAAATGAAATTTTAAAGCAATCACTCTATCAGAGTGATTTGTAGGTCTCGTGGCAGCTGCATCTCAATGTCAGATATAATCGAGTCAAACTCAGTGAAAACGTAGATGAAACAAGGCTGTCTGAGTGTTTCAGAATCTGTGTGTGAATGTTACAATGGAGAAGGACGCTTGTTATTTCACATGACATTCAACATCATACTACATCAAATGCAGTAGGAGAGAATCCCCCAGTCAGAACAAAAGCATGAACAGACAATGGCTTTGATGTCAATATAATGTGTTTGCAGGAATTAGTACTGGTGTTTAAGCAATATAGCATAATTGTTTTCCTTAAGAAAATTTGTGCTATGGTTTTTAGAACAACGCAGGACACATACACACCTGTTGAGGGAGCACCTGGGGTAGGGGAGGGGTGGGGGTGTATTGCTCTGGCAGCTAATATACACACACAGAAATACAGACATAAAAAATTCAAACACACCACTTTTTCTATTTATGTTTTTCACTCTCTGCTTCTGGATATTAATCAGTTCAGTTGAATTTGTACACAGACATATAAACACAGATATCCACATGTTGATATACACACGCAGACATATACCCAGACATATACGCACAGATATTCACACGCATTAAGACACAGGCTGATAATCACACGCAGAAACACACACACTGAAATACACACTCTCCTCTCAACCTTTTCTCTGTAGGTTCCTCTCTCACTTGCCTCTGGATATTAATCAGTTCATTTGTGTGTGTGTGTAGAGGAGTTCATTTTCATTTTGTTTGTTTTCAGATTAGAACACGATAAAGTTGGGGAATTTTTATGCAAGGCTTGTATCTACCCCTGTAAGGTACATTGTAATTTCAAGTTGAAAAACAGATGTAGTCTAGAACGCGATGAAGAAACAATGCAGTCCGATTCCCAAAATGACAGTGTTAATACAGTGAGCGTGTAAAGGAGTCTGCTGGTAAAGGAGTCGTTAATAGAATTGGAGGAATCTTAGGGAAAAGAGAGAGGGAAAAAGAGGGAGGGAAAAAGAGAGGGGGGGAGATGTGACACATTTAGGTCATAGTGATGTAATGGCCACTCGTCTGTGAACAAGTGACAGAAACCACAGGGGCAAGGGAAAGAGAGAGAGAGAGAGAGAGAGAGAGAGAGAGAGAGAGAGAGAGAGAGAGAGAGAGAGAGAGAGAGAGAGAGAGAGAGGGAGAGGGAGGGAGAGAGAGAGAGAGTGCTGGAATGCAGGCAGAAAAGAAGGATAGAAAGTGTCTGGAGTAAGCAAAATCCTCAGAAAAGATGGATAGAAAGTGCTTTTGGATTTACATATTATATAACCACAGTCAAACGTAAAGACCTTGCTCATTTGGAACAATATTTCGAAGTGCTTCAGGCATCTTAACATGTATATTTAACCAGGCCGAACCCTCTCTAGTCATATGGAAAATGGGCTATCATGGCTGAATGTTTGAAATTATTGAGTATTATTTATACTATTAATATCCATGTTTCCGCTGAAGCATGCTGTCAACATACTGTCTTCCCAAGAATATTCCACTAAATTAATACATTTTCCCATCACGCTTTATTTATGTTTTTATTTATTTATATTTTTATTTTTTTGTATTCAAGAGCAGCCTGTTTTGTTCTTACATTTCTACTCTTAAAAATGCAGCACAAACAGAAAACACAACTGAAGGCAGTTTCACCTGTTTAGCACCAACATAAAAGGCAGCCAGTCAAGGTGCTGGGTTTTCAGTTTTGCCATTCATTCCATTCCACACCGAATATCTTCACAGATGAAAGGTCATATTTTCATCTTTCACGATTGTTCATGGATTTGTGTCATTGATCCAAAAGACATTCCCATCCAAATTGGCCGAAGGCTTCTGGAGCTGAGCCTGGTTTCTGCGTCTGAGGACACAGTAGACACAGGGCTTGAATCCAGCGACCCTCCGTTGTCCATCATCAGATGGTTTCCCCTCTTATTTCAAATTAGAGCGCTCCTCCCTGGCAGCGTTGTTGTGTGGCCTACCGGGCTAAAAACCACCAGGATTTATCCTACAGCGACTCATTTTGTCACTGGGCTTAATTGATTTAATTACTGGCATTCATCTGACCCTGCACAATAGAGGAAAACACAATAGTGGGCAAATAACGCAGAAACACGATAAAGGCCGACATAGAAACGCGGGCAGTGAGCCAAAATTCATTTGTTTTTATAAAATATAAAACTATAAAAAAGTAATATATACATAATCAAATGTTTTTACACTTTGTAAATGTCATTTTTTCTGTTTCTTGCAAATGAATCACGCCTGGATGGCTAAAGGTGTCTGCCAAATATGTAAAAGAAACTGAGCATGAACATACTCTTATGAGCTAAAGACAGCAGTAGAGACATATCTGCTGGCTGAAATGCCTTCATTTCTAACTGCTTGGATAAAGCAAACCACAGTTCACTCAGAAATGTGACTGATTTTACAAAAAAAACCTTCCACCCTCTTAAGCATTTTGAAAAACTGCCTTTGGTTTTTTTTTTTTTTTGTCCTAGAATTGCTTTTGGTATTTTGTTACAAAATGTTGCTATTGAAAACAAAGCCTACTGATTATAAGGTTAGACCCACCCAAAAAATGCTTTGAGTTACCATAAATAAAGTAAGAAAACACATTTAAAGCCACTTTCATTTCCTCTGTGCCTGTTAGTGACGGCTAATCAGAACTTCTTAAGAACAAACTTAAGTAACATATTTGTTCTGCTGAATATTTATTTCCCTGCTAGGATTCCGCATGCTGTGGTGTCTTTGTTCAGCTAAAGTCAGTACAAGAAAGTATTTGTTTCACATTTCCATGGGTCACATGTGAGCTTGCGCACGTGCGTGTGAGAGCAGCCTTTTGCAATTTATTGTAATGTCTGAGTGGGCATAAACTGCGTGCATGTGCAGTGCTGCTTCAGTGAGTATGTGTGTGTGTTTTTGTGTCAGTCAGACCGTAGTGCCTGGAGTGAGCCAGGGAGAGAAGGAGAGGGGGGGGGGGGAGAGAAAAATTGGGTCAGTGATCTAAATACCAAGTACCATGTCAACGCCAAATTATACACTTCAATGCCATCTTTCTCTCTCTCTCTCTCTCTCTCTCTCTCTCTCTCTCTCTCTCTCTCTCTTTCTGGCTCTTGTACTCAGTGTCGCCATATCTGTCCCACCCCCCTCCCCCCATTCCCACATCTCTCTCCCTCTCTTGCAATGTCTGTCATTGCTGGTGTAGTGCAGTGTCCAGTCCTGTTGGGCAGTTTGTGGATTGTCTGTTTTTTTTTCCTCTCGCCGTTCCATTCTCTCAGTGGTTAGTGTTTATGCAATTCATACATCCAGTTTCATCGTAAGCTGAGTCAAAGCTTCTCTGTATGAAAATATCTAAAAAAGGAGAGACACGTGTGAAAACAGAGAGAAGTTAAAGGAGGGATTGGCTGGGAGGGAAACTAGTTGAAAAAGAGATGTCAGATGTTACGGTTGGAATGTAGGGAAGCGCTGTAGCCTTGTGTCCTGTTGGTTGTCACAGTCGTACGAGAACACGTTTGATAATGTGACTTAATATCATGAATGAAATATGGGAACATTTCACCATTTCTCTCCCGTTTCCTCTCCTTAACTTCACACCATTGTCTGAGAGCAAACAACAGATTGGACGGACGAGTGAGAACACGGGAAACCTTTTACCTGTTTAAATGTCTTTGTTCTTTTCTCTCGCCACCTCCCTTTCTCTGACTTTCACACAGAATCAGACTCGAGAGGAGCTGCACTTGCATGACAAGGCCTGTGCGAACAGGGACGAATCGATTGGCTATAGGCGCTAGAGAGCAGCACTCTGCCCTGCGTGCTTACGGCACTCTCAAGAGATCATGGAGATTTGAACACTTTGTCAGTTTTCATATGCTGGGCTGTCAGTTCAATGTTCTTTGTGTCTTTATGATCCCGCACGCCCCCTCTCTTAATCAATAGCAGGAGGGTTTATTCAAAGGTATACTGATCGAGTACAGTATCGGTATTTGCTGACAGATTTGGCTTGATACTGAAATGACGTCGCAGTGCTGTGGCGCTTGAGAAAGTCAAGCGCGGATTCAGGGTGGCAGTAACTCCCTCCTCTCTTCTTCAGCCTGCCAGATCGGTCATTTTAAGTCGGAGCCTGGCCTGACTCCGTGTTCACCGTGTCCGGCAAATAGCAGAACCAGCACAGAAGCTTCCCGGTTGTGCGAGTGTCGGAGCGGGTTCTACCGAGCACCCGGTGATGCTAACAGCACCAACTGCACAGGTAAAATTCAAAATGAGATGCTGTACAACACTGCACAAGCACTGCATTCAGCCACTGCTAATCACCATACGACACCAACTGCACTGGTACAACACAGAGCAAGATATCTTACATCATGCACTGCATTCAGCCACTGCTAATCACTATACGACACCAACTGCACTGGTACAACACAGAGCAAGATATCTTACACCATGCACTGCATTCAGCCACTGCTAATCACCATACGACACCAACTGCACTGGTACAACACAGAGCAAGATATCTTACATCATGCCCTGCATTCAGCCACTGCTAATCACTATACAACACCAACTGCACTGGTACAACACAGAGCAAGATATCTTACATCATGCACTGCATTCAGCCACCGCTAATCACCATA
>JAOYSI010009451.1:0-10900 GCA_025775065.1 Hiodon alosoides | reverse complement strand
GTTTGTCTCAATAATGTTGATGCTCTGCCCGGTCACTGGGTAATCAGATCCCCTCGGTGGTAACGGTTACCCTTTTGTACTGCTTTTAACCTCTACTCCATAGTTGTCTTGGCTCTGATAAAGGCACCATTTAATATGTAATGCAATCTGAAAATTACGAAAAGGTTTTGAACTGTGGTTGGTGAGGATGGAGAGAAAAAAAAAAAACCCTCTCAGGGTAGCATTGCTGCGCAGAAAGGCACCTTCCTGAGATCTTCTCATTAACACTTATAATAGCCACCCCTGACATTGATTATTTAAGACCTCTCCAGTGTGGATTACACTAGTTTTGACTGCCGTTTGCATCATTTCGTCTTTATGCTTAGCATTTCTCATTGTGTGGAGGCACACACAAGCCCTTAAAAGCATTTACTTTGGGAACTGCGTTCAAAACTCCCGGGAATTGTCGTAAAATGTTACCCTTTAAGAGCCATTGTGCTTTTTCAATACTCAGGTTCAAAACACCAGAATAATTTGTTTAAGAAACATTCAAAATTGTTTCACGTAGAATCTTTTTCAAGGCAGTTTGAAATGGTTGTCAAACCGTGGGGGTAATTAGTTCTCCATTAATGTGACAAAGGGTCTCCTTTTATGAATGTTACATTCTTCTTTACATCCTGTTTTTGTCTGGAAAATAACTAATTCCCAACTATTATCTGATTGCTGTTAGGTATAACCCACATGTCACATGTTTTTCCATGATTTTTCATTGACATGCAGATAATAAGGCTAATGAGTTCAGCTATTTTTGGGCTCTTCATACGACTGAAAACAGTGTAGTACACATTGTCAGAGGTGTCCATCCAGTTATTCTCCCCAGCTCTGTCCCACCCACTTGTTTCTGGCAAATGCATGCACACTCTGTGGGTTCTGAATGACCTTTCCATTGTGACGTCATTCGATCAATCACATGGCAGGCCAAAGATTGCTTTTCAAACTCTGTCAAACTATTTGTCAAGCTTTTACGGAGATCCACGGAGAAGCGTGGCATTTTCAGTAGTTTGAAAGTTTCACTATGCCCTTCAAAAAGTGTCTTCAAAATGTGTGTTGCTATTTCATAGAAATTCATTTGCTTTAGTTCGGAAAATGCACTCAAGTGTCAGACACACAATTAAGCAAGCAGATTTATAAGTGTAAAACATGTCTAATTTTCTATACAACTACTTTAAAAATAAACAAATGAAAGGAAAATGATGTGCTGAGTTTGACAGGAATAATAACACCAGCCAGGGGCAAGGTCGATTGTGTACAGATCTCACTTCCTGAGTGCATTCTCATCTTCTATCACAGTTTCTTGGCATTTACCTGATTATTATTTTTCAATAGTTTGACAGGCAGCCTCTTTCTTGAGTCCTGAATTTAAAAATGCATTGAATGCATTTTTTTTTTTTTTTTTGTGATTCACTACGGCCAAAATCCCCAACCACCGTATCCAACATATCAAATTCTAACATACTTCCAAACAGTGCACAGTGAGTGGATGCATGGCCACGGAAACTTACAAAGCATGCCTCGAGTTTAAAGTAGGGTCTGACATATTCCAGCCTGTGGAGGCCATCGTGAACTTTGACCTTTTGTACATTAGTGACCATTTAGTGTTTCATTACCAGATGATAATCTCTATCACTGAGTCCATCTGTTTGGAATTTTCAAGAGCCTATCCAATTTCTTTTTTTTCACAAGAAAGTGCATCCTAAGTGTTTTGAACCACTTGTGATTATAAATACGAGTAGCTGTGCATCAAATTGCGAATGATTGGGGATTCATGTGAAGTAACATGCTTCATTCCGATGGTCAGTAAAAGTTCAACATAGAACACATAGAAAAAACATAGAACCTTCCGGAGCCCAGACCTCAGTCTTGATGACCTATGCAGCAAAGATTAAGTGTGACAGGACAGGGGAGGGTAAACAAGTGGAAACTGTAAAAGAGAGGGGCTTAGTGATCTTAATGGACTGCAGTTCTCCTGGGCCCTTTGCTTAGCCCCGTGGAGTTTGTGTAAATACCACCTGGGGGACTCAAAACAACGTCTCCAGTGACTTTGGCCATCAGCGGACCCCCGAGTTGGAGTGACGAGCTCAGCTCCCCGTCTGCTGGAGAAAGGTGTATGCCCATAAAAGGTGGGGAGAGAGTTCTGCCATTAACAATCCCATGCAGGCTTGGCTTTCTTACCGGTTCTTTGGTCTGGTGGCTGAGCGTGTGGTAGGGTTGGGTTGGACTAGCACACAATAACCGTTTGACGTGACCATGAAATTTGCCAAGGGGTGTCGTATTAAGAAGGAGGGGTTTAGAGCAAGTTAACTGTTAGACTAGGGGGCACGAGGAAACTCCTCGTGCGTAGATGATGCTTGCAGGGTGCTGGGACTGGAGAACCATCCGGGATAGAGACGAGTTCAGAAAGCATCTGATTTACGTGCTAATACATATCATCAACATGACACCTTGGTTTTATGGAAAAGGGCTCAAGTCATTTTTTTTCCATGAAGTAGCGCTTTAACGTGCACAAAATATGAAGCCTGTTAAGCGTGGGCCTCAGCAATGCCATGTTTAATTTGGCCTGATTACAACCAAGGGTGATGCAGGTGTCAGAAGTGGGCAGACAGAGACAAGGACGTGTTAATAATTCAAGATAACAGCTGGCCGGACGCTGCAGCGCCACGCACCGTTGCTATCCTCCAGTAAACCCAACAATTAATTTGCTGCAAACCCCCTCACCAGAGAGAGCGTGCGGTAACGTAAAGGCCCTCCTCGCAAGGTAAATGGTTATTGGCAGCCCTGATTTTAAACAAAGGCTCCGTGGGCCGACGGCGCTCTCCCCATAAATTAATTAGAGCTACTTGTAAAATAAAGAAAAAAAAAGAGGCAAAAGTTCAGAATGCGAGCGGGATTAAATGTTTTAATTCCTGGCCTCCCCGCTACTCTGGCCTCACTCGCGGCAGAGCAAGCACAGACAGGAATGGCTAAGTAATGAAGATGGATGCTTCCCCTTATCAGGCAGCCATTTGCTGGCGCTTGATGTAACCTTAAACATTGCAGATAGCTCGATGGCACTTGGCACAAAGACTCTAATTAATGAATGGCGGCTCCAAGGAAAATGAGCCAGTGTGCATTTGCAGATGAATTCTGGACACCAATTAAACAGAATTCAAATATCACACAGAGTGGAGGCTCGTTTCTTTAAAAAGAAAACCCTGATAAAAGCTTTTAGCTGGAAACTGGAAAGCATTAGATGTTGCACCACTGCATAGTCTAATGATTAGGTATTGCTGGAACCTATGTACCAGCTCTGCTGTTTGCTGTTTTGTCCACCTATAAATCGCTTTAGCAAAACTTGCCCTGGGGGTAAAGTACTTAATATTGATTTTGTTTACATGTGCCTGGAGTTTGTATCTTCAACTGCAAGTCCATACAACTATGGTGTCTGCCAGAGAAATATGTAGTTGACAACCAACAACCAAAGATAGGGAATGATTTAATTCAGTTTACACTGAAAAGTTCTGTGAGGAATTTTCAATAATTACCTAGAATTTGACACTGTGTCAAATTCTGCAGCCCACTTCCTGGTGCTACTAGGTCAGTGGTACTGCAGCAATGCCCTACGTGGGACTGGAGCTCACATTTCAGAGTCTAGGCTTTGATCAGTTCACCACAAGGTACTCAAATTTTCTAACCACATACAGTGCTCTCTATTATGTGTGCTAATTAGAGTCATTTCAGGGTGACAGTGGCGGGAAGATGGAACATCCCTTCATTGCAGATGACCAAGATGGTGTACACACTTCTGTAATTGCAGTTAAATGTCTGTTGTTCTGTGCATCCCCCTGGGTAAAGTGAGACTTTGCCATTTTACATCTGTAGGGAAAGGTCGTACTTATTTCCCATGAGTACTGGAGGTGGTGAACATGAGCGGTGACTCTGAGACACTCTGAGCGCCGTTCACACTGAACCCTTCGGATATGTCTGGAAGTGGTTTTCCCACAGAGGTGTAATGCCTGCCTACATGCGCCTTTCTCCACAGTACCAGCTGCAGAACCACCCCCCCTGGAGGTCCGTGGCCCGCCAATGGCAGGGCTGGCTGGTCCTGACCATCGCCGTGGCCCTGCTGGGCCTGGTCCCCTACGCCGTGGTCCGCATGATGACGGCCTTCGAGAACCCCCCTCCGCACACCCTCTTCAAGGTGGCGTCCGTCTGCTTCGGGCTGCTCACCGAGACCCTCCTGCTGAAGTGAGTAGTGTTGGGGCTCCACTCATCCATGGGCTCTTTTTGCAGCCGAAAAACACCTGGAGGCTGGGGAGGGGGGGGACGTCCCGGGAGACTCCTTCAACCTCCTGGTTTGCTGGGAAATTAATTTCAGAGTGGTGACTCCGGGGTTGCCAGGGGCGCGCACATCTGCGCTTGTCTAATTGCGGAGATGTCGATAAGTAGCGGACCCCTGTGTCAGAGCCTGGGGATTGGAGGCGTATCGCTGTTGAACCTGGGAAGTTGACACCTGTTAAAACGGCAGATAATAAAGCTGGTCAGATGTTAAAAGGGTGCATTGTTCTCTAACGGTGCTGTTGTTGTTTTCTGTTCTCATCCCCGCCCCGCCCCGCCACGCCATGTAACGCTACCCCCTCTGCGCCCTCAGCAGTTGACGAAGAGAAATTAATTGATTATGAGAGAAATAGGAAGCTGAGGTTTACATCTGTGTGGCGCCAGATGGCTCCACACTTTGTTAGCATTTTTGTCTACTTAGGACTCTGCCAGCCTCGAATCTTTTGATTTGGTTTTCAATAGCACTGTTTGAGTCAACTTCTCCTAACCCCCCTCCCCCCAACTCTGCCTTTCATGCCCGTTAAATAAACACGGGGAAAACGCTAATGAAAGCGCTGTGGGTAACATGAAAAGTCCCCGTACACCCAACAGTACCGAGCTCAGTTTTAATCAATCGCAATCTGAGTTAGGACTGACAGGGCAGTGGTGCGGCTGATCCCGGGCTCTCATTTAAAGAATGATGGGGCTCGGATGTGGTATTAGTGTCTCCTTAAAGCCCTTTGCTTATCAAGGCGTCAGCAGGAATCAACACCCTATTCAAGTGCATAGGACAGGATTGCTTTTCATTCGAGAGATGCAGAAGCTGAGAGCTAAATTTGCTCGTTTTGCTGATCTTACCTCTAAGGCCACTTTAGCATGTCGGAACGTGTGTGTTGTATTTAAAACATGCGCAGCTGAACAAATATTCACGGATAAATGCCTTCTGTTATACAGCTCTATTTTAGCTTGAAAGCAGTGTGCTCAGTATTGGCAAAATCCATCATGGGTAAAATTAAGTGCTTTATTGATTTTATCTCCCCTAATTTGTAGACTGAAGTAATAAAATGTATCATGCTTTCATGCGACGGTTATTTTTTCTATTATTCAATAAATTTAATTAACACAATATTATTTAATTTAAACAACACTGGGGGTTCTGTGTTGCAAAATTAGTCAGATTTTTTCCCAACATTACAAGAAAAAAATTATCTTGAGCTGTCCATATCCGTTTAATGATGTTATGTCAAACAAATCTTATGATTACACTAGTAAATGCAACGCTTTTAATTTGTTTATTTTGTTTAACGTTCAACCCATTTGATGCAATTAGCCATTGCGTTGTGTGGCAGCTAATTAAGTATTCCATTAAATGAAACTCTGAACAAAGACCGCTCTTACTCGAAGTTGGACTGGCAATTATATTTCAGTTTGATTTTCAGAGCTGAACACGTGTGAGAAATTTTGGGCCATAGGTAAGGGGTGGGGGTTAGAGGAGATTGTGGACTCCATTCTTCCACTTCAACACCCTCTGTGGGCTTTGTGCAGGTGGGTTGGGTTTGTAGAGACTTGTTGTCAATCACTGTCACCTGGCACTCTGTGCAGGGCATACCTGGGGGAAAGGGAGGGACTCCGCCCCACTCTCCAGCTATGCATGGCTCTGTTCCTAATGAGCAGAGTGCACCCATAATGACGGAGAAAGTCACAAAATTAAAAAACCCATTACACACAATTAAATGCCTCAGCGCCCGGTTTAAGATAGCCATTGTTCATTTCTCGGCGCACAGTAATAAAATCGGGCCACTGGGAATAGCCTGACCAAAAGACCGTATCTGATTTAGGAGGCCTTATATTCCACGTTCTCTCCCTCCCTGTAGTTATTGGTAATAAAAGCTGCAAAAAAATCAAGATTTCTGAAAACTTTCTCTACTTTTTTGTGTGCTCTCTCGTTTTCATCCCAAAAGCAAAACCGTTTTTCCGTCTCCTCCTCCTGTTGCTTCAATCTTGGCTTCAAGTCTTTCAGAAACAATCTGCTGTTTTTGAGAGTTTTTGGTGTTTATTATGCAACGAACTTAATGAAAGCCTTACTCTGTATCATGTTGACACCCGCCCCAAACTGGAACAAGCTGCGTCAACAGGCAGGGTCTCCGTAAAGACCAGAAGTACCCGACGAAAATCAGCACGGCTTGGGTTCCTGCAGTGGCGTTCAGTACTATTGAACCTCAAGGGTGGTTGGACTGAAACCCATGCACTGAATTGCCCTCGGGGTTCTGTCTGCGTTCAGACATGACACATGATACATCATCTCAGCTGCTAAGATTTCTCAATGAGCAGAAATCAGAGAGCATGATGAAAATCACAATCACGAAGGAACTTCCTTGACTTCCTTGGCCGGGCAGATCCAAGCCTGTGGATTGGACAGACATGAACGCTCATCAAAGAGTTGGGTGGTGATAGCTATACAGTCTTTTAGAAAAGTGCTGTAAAGTGTTAAAACCATGGGAATCCCTGGCCCACATCAGGCCTCCGTGCCCATGTAAACATTGTCACCGTCCGTTCACTCATGTAGTGGAGATGGCGGCTGACCTTGGATGGACCAGACGGGAATGACCGAGTCATCCATGCAAGCAGAAACCCTCAGTTGTTTTCATTTTTGTGTCATTCCAAACATGCACCATGCAGCAACCTTCACAAAGTCAAACCCGCGTCGGAGACGATTATCTACCCATTTCAATCATGCTGGAGAAAAAACACAAAGATTTTTTCTCCTTTTTGATCCCTCCTTTTTGTTGTTCTTCTTGATTTTATGAGAGCGTTTTTTTTAGTTTTATCACAACTAGTTGGAATAACGCCTGCAGTGCACTAAATCATTACTAAACGAACAGTCTGTTTTTATTAGCATCCAACTTGTAAATAATGCATTAAAGGCCTGGCTCAAACAGCATTAAACTTGGGCTTTGAGCTTCCATAACAAGGGGGGGGGGGCATTGTTCCTCTTCCCTACTGAAGAGATTACAACAACAACAAAATCTATTTGACAGACAGATATTTGTGGAAATAGTGATATGATTATGAATCACTTGGAGCACATTCCCTGCTATATATGGTTGTAAAAATGTTGTATCTTGTAGTGTTTCTTATTTCCCTCCCTCCCTTTGTTTGGCAGAACTGCAGTTTGCAGTCAAATGATTATGGTTCATAGGTTTGCTCATTAGGCAATTTTGGGAGGAATGTGCTCTCATGTAACTTTAATTAATATTGTGGACACGCTAGTAATTTGCACAAGTACTGTTAGGCTGTTGTTCTGAACCTGAAGTCTAATCGGCAGTGGGCTGTAATTTTATGACATAAAATTGGTTTATGTTTAAACAACACATTTAAAAGGACCCGTGGGCCCATATTTCTTGATTGTACCCGTTTTGCAGTGCGATTGGTTAGGCAAGTGAGTTAGAGAGTGGTCAGTAATATTTATTAGTATGAGTTACACTGGTGGTACTAGTTGTTAGTACTAGTTTTTAGTTTAAAGTTAATATGCCAATCATTATTGTACACAATAATGGTCTCTTCATATTTCTTGTTTTGCACAAGGGCCCACTGCTCAGATTTCCTTCATTGTAGATACATTACAATGCTTTTTGGCATTTAACTGAAAGTGGGTATAAAAACTACACAATATAGGCTATATGCCTGGGTAATTATGTCTAAGATTCAGATTTTGATGCAATTCCTGCAATCGTATTCCTTTGAATACACCCCCCCCCCCCCCTAGATCTAGCTGTCTGTGCTGTTCATTGTTTTAATAACACATCTATCTGACGGTCTAGGGCATCTCTATGTTAACAACTTGCATTGAGGGGAGAATTTTCCAATATGGACTCCTTCCAAGGGGAAAAAAAGCGAGTCAGGTTGGGCCTTTCTCTACCTTAAAGGTCAAATCCAGACACAGAATCTTGTATTATCTGTGCCTCACAGTCCGGCAGCAGAGAGCCTTTACTTCACTTTGGAGCCTCCCCCCCACCGAGCCATTCGGTTCACACCCAAAGTATGTTATCATTAGAGGAGCTTTGGAGCAACAATATCCAGGAAACCCCAAGGCTTGTGCACTTCTTTTGAAAGAAATGAAGGCTGCGACCGTGTTGGAAACGGAGGCGAGGACAATTTTGCTGGCAGCGAATTTAGTGATAGTGATAGTTGATCTTACATTGGTGTGATAGTTATGGCAGTTTGCTGGCAATGAGGCCCACTCAGCCTGTAATCAGTATCAGCTGTGCAAGGCACAGCCCCATCCCAGCCTTGACGTCCTGCAGAACGGTCTTGATTAACAACCGAAATCAACTATGTAGCCCTGGTCAGCCAAGTCCATTCGAGAACGGAACTTACCGTCAAATAAATGAACAGCTCCATACTAAATGATTTAGCCCAACCATTCAAAAGCAGGGTCACACATTAGCATCATGCTCTGTGTCACACGTTAGCACCATGCTCTGTGTCACACGCTAGTATCATGCTCTATGTCGTACATTTGCACTATGCCCTGTGTCACACGTTAGCATCATGCTCTGTGTCACATGTTAGTATCATGTCCTGTGTCACACATTAGTATCATGCCCTGTGTGACATGTTAGCATCCTGTGTTTTTTGTGATTAACATTTAGAATTTTCTCTAAATACGAAACAAAGTATGATAATGCAATCCATGTTATCAGAAATAATTGGTATTCAATATTTATTTTGACATTCCTATGTCAAAAATGTCTACAGTTAAAAAATGTCCTTAAAAAAGATGATGTGAAAACAAATTTGCATGATAAGAGATACTGACTAAGGCCCCATTAATACCCTCCATGCACCAGCCTCTTATTTTGTAAAATTGATCAAAGATGCGCAGTTCAAGAATGAAAACTCTTTGTGTGTTTGAGAGAAAGGAAGAGAGATGTGGTTTTGGGTGTATAATTAGTCTAATGCACTAGAAAACATTTGATACATTGAGCCTCAGGTATATATTATGCAGGTGGAAGGTCTGGCTGCTCTCCTTGATTACAAATAAGACGTTTATGAGACCTCCTGCCTCTCCATTAAGTTGGACCTTGGCCTTTTGCTCCACAGGGAAGCTTGCATGGTTTCATCTCAGATCATGTTATTGTCCTTGTGTCCTGTACTTTGGGGGCACACAAGGGTTTTTTTTTACCAACCCACTGGAGAGATGATGTGATGTCATTTCTTCGGCTCCTACACTCCTGACCCTTTCCTTGCCCTCTCTCGGTTGCCCTCAGGGCAGTTGGCAACAGGTTTGGACAGGGAACTGGGACTGTAATCGTGAATGCTGCCCCCGGTCCACTAGCCTCCTGCTACCACCTGCCACAAATTGCCTCAAGCTGCCACGGCGACGCCCCCCGGAGGAGGAGGAGGCTGAGAGCACATGACATCTTAACCTTTAGAAAACAGCTCTCTGACAGCATTTCAAGAACACCCTAGTTCCGTGTGACCTTTATATTTTCCCCTGTTTGTTTTACATATTCATTTACTCTGCTCTTAATTGACGTTACTGAAATCAGGGTCAACCTAGACCTAGAGCACAGGACCAAAGGCCAAGCCCCGCATGATCTGGGCTAGACAGAAAGCCACACGTTTTTACAATGTTGTCAAGAGCAGGAGGATCCACTTTAATACAAACAGACCTTCATTATGTGACCCTTTTGGGTAAATCTGGGTAAACGTCAGTCTTCTGAGTGTTGCGGTCAGCTGCCGAGATTGGAGTGACCACAGACCAAGCAGGACAGGTGTGACAAAGCACCAATAACAAGTGAGTAACCTCAGTGGAGCCAGGAAAGGTTTGAGTAGCAAATCATTCTAATAATTTGAATGCAGTAATGTGAAACTATCACCTGCAAGCAAGAAGTTGCTCTCTTGAGTTAGGGTTTAGGAGCCAAACAGAATCTCAAAATGGCTGATAAGTTATTTGACTGTTTTACAGCGGCGTTATGCCTTTCTTCCCTCTTAGTGGGGACAAGGGGCCACTGTGGAGCCAGGCAGCGGGTGCAAAGAGTAGGCCGGCAAGGTTTGGCCCCCTACGCTCATCGGAGCCCCCAGACAACACCAAAGGCGTTCTTTTTCATCTCCGCGCATCAGGTCCCTTTTGTGTGCATGACACAGGATCGCCTTTGATCCTTTGTCGCGGGTGGCTCCCGGGCCGTGTCGTACAAGTCAGGGATCGCCCGCGTCGACCCGGGCCCCCCTCCGCCACACTGCGGCGTGTTGACGCTGCCCCGGGGCGCGCCAGAGGACGATGCGGAGTGGAGCGATAGCAGTCTCAGGCTTCTGCCTCAAAGCCCCCTGGGTCCAGCACTTCTCCCGGCTCCCAGCGTGCTTCCTGGAAGAAAAGTGACAAAGGCCTCCGCCCCCACAAAGAGGCAAAGTGCTCTTTGATTTGCCAGATGTCAGATAACATCCCAAGTTTTTTTACTTCGGGTGAATGACGACATTTCAGCACTGGTTAAGTTTAAAAATGCACCATGGGGGGGGGGGGGGGGGGGGGGGGGGGGGGGGGGGGGGGGGGGGGGGGGGGGGGGGG
>JAOYSI010009450.1:0-41963 GCA_025775065.1 Hiodon alosoides | reverse complement strand
TTAATGTGCAATTGCAGACAGAACAAAATACTTTTTGAAAAAATCAGCTGATGGGTCTTGCATGCCCTGCCTTGTCATACAAGCTTTGGCTGGCTCTTCCTTTTGTGAGTACTGCTCTAAGTACCAGAGGAAAGCACTTGTTGAATGGCTTCAGGTAAATTTTATATAAGCGAGAATGCCTGTAGGAAAGATCGCTCCTCCTCCAAGAAGAAGGAACAGCCACACCCATCAAAGTTCTTTGGAGCACAGGTGCCCCAGTTAACATCCCAGAAGATGTGGTAGGAGAGACCACTCTGAGGAGTATCCCATAGAATGGAGGGAAGAGAGTGCAAGGCATTCAGCCTCCTTAGCACAGAGACATTCTTCTGCTTCTCGTTTGGCTCCTCATCCTCCAGCAGAAGTTGTCTACCCTTAGCTTCATCAAGCTTACTAACCTGGTAAAAAGGTGAGAGGTACGTCTGCCACCTCTTGCCTCTGCCTCCCAGCATCCCAAATTGTCCCACCTGCCCTTTTTCAAACAAAAGGTCTTGACGACCAGTTTTAGGATAACTCTGTCTCCTAATAGGAGGATTTAGAAGGAAAAGAGAAGTGTCCCTCCTTGGAAGTAGTGGACTCCAAAGCGACAGTGTCAGTCCTGCCATCCCTCAGCAGAGGAAATGTTCGCTGTCTTTGATGTCTTGCGACGTAGAATCAAATTAAAAGGGGCTCTGCTGCCTCTGTCTTAGGCTGTCTGGGTAGTGTTTTTGCCTTCCTTAATAAAGGCTTCGGCTTGTGGGGCTCTGCCCCTTGTTGAGTGAGCTTTAGCTCATAAAAACTACATTTTTAAAGGTGACTAAACCTGTCACCCATGGGTAGCCACAGCAGGAACTTGACTAGCTTAGTAGCAGTCTGCAGTCCAGTCCAAGCTATTGATACACAGATCACGCTGTGCTTTACTGTTAGCCTAGTGGTAGAAGACCTTTCCTGGTGCACAAAGGAGTCGACAAAGGAGTCCTGAGTCCTGGATCTTCCATTACGGACAGGATATAAGCATCTTGCAGAGGCGGACCGTCCAGGTCCAGATAGGTGCTTGGTTTGCGACCTTGAACCTGATTCCATAAACTCAGACCTACCTGTTGGATACCCGTGAGACGACACTATGGTTCTCCATAAAAATGACGCTGGGTGTCGGAGCATAGATGTGTTAGTACACTGTTTCTATAAGCATTCCCTTCAGTGGCGTTGCTCCAGTCCTGCCTGGAGAAGGTCCTGCATGAAGTCAAGGTGTTACTGAGTGCGTTGTGTTGGCCCATTGGTTTTTTGTCACTGTGTGGTCGTGTGGGTACTGCCCACTCGCTGCAACCTTCTCAGTCAGGCACAGAGTACATTTAAACTGTGGGCTTAACCCTTTGATGCATACAATCCTTCCGGTGTGATCTTCCCCTGAAGCGTACGATCAGACCGGTTATGATTAGAATGTATCATTAGAACCTCTAGTGGTGACTGAAGCAACAATGAACATTTCAGCAAATTTCTGCAAATATTCTATACAAGTCTCAACTCAATATAAGTTTTCTTAACAAGCAGTTTATTACAAAACTGTACAAATGTTAAAATACTAATGTTAGCTAGCTACTACTACTATGTCGAAAATAATTTAAAAGTTAGCTGGTCAGCTAGCCTAGTACAGACCAATCTCATTTAAGTATAAATAAGATGATTTATCCATACAATAATTTAACAAGTATCAAACTCTGCCATTGCCGAGGCTGCCCCGATTGTTAATTGCCCTTTACCTAAGATTATTCCTCGTGGCCGGTCCTCAAGAGGGCGGATCATCTCTTTGGCAATGTTCCAGGGAACATCAGGTGCCAACATCTGCAACGCTGCAGTTTTAGCGACTCCCCATTCACCAGATTCTACAGACTGGATGTCATGGTTGTACAACAAGAGCATTTGGAACGAGAGTATTGAGGGCAGCCACTAGAGCTAAGCTTCCTATCTCCAACTGACTAGTGAGTCCAATGCCTGTGCATGCACATGCATTGTTTGTACCATTCAGCCCTATGGCTGTACTCTTGGCAGCTGTGGTATACTACATATTGCGTATTTAAAAGGGAATGTTGGGTGATTATCATAACAATTGTTCCCTGAAATAGAAATATGAACCACCAGTCTTTGCGGTTGCTGTAGTGCCTCAGTGGCTCAGAAGAAAAAAATAGATTATCTGAATGCGTCCTAGTATAATGTTTATGACGTACAATTTCAGATGTGCTCTCGTGAGATTTGGCATATCTACTCAGACATTTCTGTTTTATTGAGGGAAATAACCTGTTGATGGTTAATATGTCCATTTCAGGGAACCCCTGCTGTTTGAATAAGTCAGCGTTTTCCAGGCACGGATCTTCCGTGGTTGCCCTGGCGTTGTCTGGGAGCTTATGAAAATGTAAAGGGTTACTTTCTATAATCTTTTATAAAAAATAAAATAAAAAGTAAAGTTCAGCCCTACATTTAGTAATTCTGGTTAGTAAGAGAGCTCTCTGAAAACTGCCATAATGACTATTAAATTATTCACAAATATCTTTTTTTTCTATCAGTTCTACCAGACTATCATAACCCCTGGACCTCAGTCAAATTGGAAGTTTGTTCTGAAGTCCTTCCAGAAGGAGTAGTATAAAATCCCTTCACAGAAGTTCCAACACAGTTTGTCAATACAGGGTTCTTCACAGTCTCATCAGAAAAAACATGGTTCAAACACAGATTTAATGGAATGCAAACTAATTGACGTAGTTTCCAAAAAAAAATTTTTTCACAATTTACTTTTATTTGAGCAGAAATCACAAACGTCTGCGTTTCCCATGCAGGGTAATACGCAATATTGTTATGCTTTTGTATGTAAATTTAGTACATAACATCATTCTTTTAGTTTTTTTTTCTCATTTTTGTTGTCAATGATAGGTTTCAACACTGGAGCATGACTAGTTGACTAGTCGTTTGCTATTTTGATTGTCCTATCGTACACCACTCTAAAAACAAATTCACCTTGAACATTGTTGTAGGCTATATAAGGCAAAGCGGTCACTACACAGGGTCCCTTGTTCCTTAAGAAAATTCAAACATAAATAAACAACAACTAGCATACACAGTGGGGCCCCAGGACCAGGACTGGGAAACACTGGTCTAGCACAGAAGGAGGAAGATAGGGATTTGAAAATCTGATTTTATGGTTTATCAGTAAATGTCATGAAAACCAGGGCTCTTAATGCATAATTATTAAATCATCTGACAAATCAATACTTTCCAACGTATAGAAGTATTGTCCATTGTTTAAATAAATAAGTCATATGACAGTCTCCATTAAGAGTGTTCTGTCATGCTGTCATAGAAGTCTGACTGAAATCCTTAATTTCTAATACACAGTGTGATAAAGAGTTGTGGTCCAATTGTTTGAGTAGCTTCAGAGACCTGTAGCTTCACACGGCACCATGTGATCCAGCCTAAGGCAACATAATTTGGGCTGTTATGCCAAATGGGCCACCAATGCATGTGTGTAGACAACTCACAAACCACTTCACATGGAGTTTATTAGTCATTCTTTCATACTGTGTACTGTCACGTGTACTAGCCCCCGAGTTTCTGATTTAAAACAAACCCCTTTTTTTGTTTTGTTTCGCATTCATTACAACCACCAACTGTGTACAACGTCCGTTTGTGGTAATGAAACTGCTGAGAGAGAGTGGCAGAGATCGACATGCATGCAGGAGAATTGGTTCACTCCCTGCAAAGGGAAGCACATGCTTGCCTAGACAGACAACACCCCAACATATGGTATAGTCTGGGCGACCCCTCACATCGGGTTCTACCGACTGTATGTCGTGGAAGCACAGTTCCCTGGATTTGGGAGATGAGTATTGAGGTCGGTTTCTGGAGCCGATCCCTCCGCCACATTGAGCGTCTGCCCGGGCATGTGTGTCATAGACCCATACAGCTGTAGACTCGGTGTACTCTCATGGATTAGTGATGGTTCAAATTGTATTTTCAGGAACTTTCAGTTATTCCTTGAAATATGGAACTATACCCTTGTGTTTACAGAGGCCTTTTGAAAAATTTCACAAATGAAAACGTTCCCAAAATCATTCTGTCTGATTTCTACCCTGTGTCATTAAACTCTAAAAACGTAAATAACATAGTTTGTGATTACACTTTTTGTTACCTGCTAAAATAAATCTCATCCTATTGGTACTTATGATGGACACTGTGCCGTTCAAATGAAAGACCCATAGGTCTACACTTTTAATTTATATCTAGCAACAGCTCAATTTTAACTCAATTTTTTTTTCTTTTTGTTGCTAATGTATTTCTTTATAGGGCTTCCTCATTCAATCAGTCGCTCTCTATTTAATGCTGCCACTTTTTTTCACTTCACAGAGCTAACCAATCAGACTGTATAATGCAATAGTGATTTTATTTCCACTATTGTCTCCAAACCAGCTTTAGTGAATTTAACCATGGGGAAGGCTGCACAGTGATAAAAAAAAAGTTGTCCCTGGCTTTTTTCTCATTCAGGCTCTTTATCACTGTGAGGTGCTGCCACTCTTAATGAAATCCTAAACTGAATTAAATAAAAATGATATTTCCACTATAGGCTATTAAATTCCGAGGATGTGGGTATTATAGGTAATGGTACCATAACTGTCACTCTTAACTCTGCTAGTACCACTTCACTGGCCTGCCAAATGTAAGGAGATTTTAGGCCTTGAGCGCTTGATGAGAATTTACCGTTTTCAAATCCATGGAAATAATCTGTGCCAAAATACACCTAAATGCTTTTTATGGTTAATTAAGTCCATAGAATACCATGTCCACAGCTATATTTTGGACAGAATGAATGCACTATGATGACGGTTGCCAGATATGGCTTGTGTGTATTAACTTTTTAAATGTTTTTTTTGAATTTCAGTTGACAGTCTAGGATACTATTTTGTAATCTCATTTAGCGGTAGACAGCATAAAGAAAGGCTTTGTGGACCCCTGATACAGAATCCTCCAAGAGGTCTACCAAGCATGTGAAAGTCCTTCTTTTTTTTAAATCCTCCTCTTCGAAACTTTCATTTAAATAATGTGTGCATCTCTCTGACCATAAGAGCACTATTTCCAACAATCAGTTACCTGTTTAGGAGTCCTGTTTCCAATGTTGTGCACCAAAATACTTTTTCATGGAGGCTGATTTGTCCACATTTGAGGAAAAAGTTATCTTCTCTGTTATTTTTAGCCTGTGGTGGCTTCTCTTTGGTCCACTCTAGTTTTAAGTACGGGACAGCAGATCCTTTGTCAGATAACATACTCCTGTTTTTATTTGGAGGATGCATTTATTTAAATCACAATTATAAACACAAAAAGTTGGCTTTGGAAGAATTTTAAAAATAGTTTTTAAATGTGAGGAAAAACAGGATAATAAACAATATAAAACAAATGTTTATACAGCTTTACAATTATCGTTGGCTTTCAAAGAGTGGTCAATACATGCACTTGAGGGTATATTTAGCTGTCACCATTTTCGTTGTAAAACAAGTATTTAAAGGTTTTTTGTTTTCCAGTGGAGATATAAGACATGTACTAAAGGTAATTAAATTAACCAAATCATATTTTACCCGTAGGATTATATTAATGTGTCATTGTCAATCACCCAGCAAACTTTCAAAACCAGATAACTCATTAAGTTATTTTACTGGAGCTGGAATGTATTATTATTATTTTCTATTATTATTTTTAGATGTGAATAGACTTTGTCTCTGAAAAACAGATCCAATAACAAGTACAATTTGTCCTCTGTCTCACCACATCAGTAAATTTAAATGTTGCCTTTAACGTATAAAATTACAATCAACCTGTTACAAAAAAAAAGATAGAAAAGTAACCTAGACATCTAGAACAGCATTATCCATTCATGTGTTACAGATTTAATTGTTAATGACAACTGCAAATGATTTAGATCTAAAAATGCAAATTAGAGCTTCCCTGCATGCCGAGTGAGCTAGGGGACCTGAGCCGATCCGCCCTGCACAGCTGGATCCACAGGTGGCCAGAGAAAACACCTGAATCACTGACACACCATCTGGGTGATTGATTGACAGGTAAAGAGGAATAAACATAATAGGGAAGGCGTAGAAAGGGAATAATGACATGAAAGCACACAGGTGAGAGAGGGTGTGAAAATGTTCATGTTTTTTGACTGTATGGCATGGGGGCATCCTCCTTTCTGACACAGCCGATGCATTTTTCTAAATCTCCTAACTGCCAGCAGCTGCATGATACCAGTGGATACAGTAGTGTGCAGGCAATTATGAGTGGGCACTGTCTTCGATGCTCCAGGTATAATATTCTCTCATGTACCATTGGCTGTATTGCTGAACTGGGATGTGGGACCAGAATGATTGGCCCGACTTTGTTTCATTGTTTTCTGGTGGCCTTTTGTCGTCTCACATATTATATTACAATGTTACTCCGTACTCATAATAAAGTATTTTTATAATTTAAGTTGAAACACCATTTCACTTCTTTTATCCAAAATTTAAATCCTCTCATCTAAGTCAATGGTTCTCAAATATTTTCAGGTTGTGAAAATGTTTTTGTGCGGACCACCACATCCCCAAAATTGTTTTAAAGTATTTTAAAATATGTAGCCTGCTTAAATGAGTTGTTAAATGAGTATAGTATGAAATTAGTTTGACTGTTTACATTCCTTTTTTTTATAAAACCATTTTAGCTGGCGGCCCAAATGGAGTCCTTCAAGGACCACACTTAGTTCCTAATTAAAGGTAAAACCTTTTAAAAACTTTACACAGCTATATTTTAGCCTTACTAATCAAGATTCTTTCAAACTATCTTCCTAGTTCTTACAATTGCTACACAATAAATAAGCAAAAACAATATAGGACACATAGTCAAATGTGTGCTGTAGCACAGTACTTGAATGAGCTTGAAAATATAACTATAATATAAAACTAGATTATTACTTCACTCACTGAAAACTATAAGGTGGAAAATGAAGCTAGCTTTTGACTGAAAGCTGGCAAAACTTTTAAATTTGCCATTTATTTATTTAGATTTATATTAAGGGACATATAATTCTGCAACTCAAGTATATTTTGGCATCTGAAAACACAATCTGTCTGTCACTTTGGAAGGCTGAAAGCAATTTAAGTTATTGACTGTTTTGCATTCATTGTATGTTTGTTTTTAGGTTTTTTGGTGATTGTAGTTGAACCCACAATGAACTGAACATTAAGCAGAACCAATGAAATCTAGGCATTTGGCAAGGAAAGCATAGTTATCCTGACATGCAACATGGGTAAAAGAGATGAGACGGAGACAATTGTCTGGATGTTTTTGAGAGCATTCCTACATTAGTGCTGAGAACCGAGCCATTGCCACAAAGCGGTTACCCGGGAAAGGGTGAATGCATAAAGACCTGGATAACATCAAGCCTGACAATTCACCTGCTTTCCTCCCTACACCAAGATAGCATGGTTTTATTGTGTCGAGTCCTGCAGGGGCAACAGTGTGATTCATTCAGGCCTTAAAATGGAGGGAGCACCATTAAAAGTATCTCTGCTGAATAGGACATCTTGAACCTTTGCTACCTTTTGGATGTTCTCGCCCCGTTCCTTTCAGTCTTCTCCCTTTTGCCTTTGTCCTGATAACAACGTCAACCGGGAGTTTTCCCAACGTCAAACGCATTATTCTCTAGCTTTCTTCTTCAAATATTTCTTAAACTTTGGTTAATACTTTCAGTTTTTCATTGAACTCCTGCCTGAAACTTTTGGACTAAACCCTCTTTCCTCATTCTAATCGCCCTTCCCAATCTACAACGCAGGTGAGCATTTATCCCAACTGGGCTCCTTAGTTTCACACAAGGGATGCATTCAGTAGTCTCAGAAAGCGGTAAGGCTTAGATTTTGGCTCTTATTGCTCGTAATCACAAGTTAAGATTAGCTTGAGGTTCACCACAGTGTGTGTGTGTGTGTGTGTGTGTGTGTGTGTATATATATATATATATATATATATATATATATATATATAATTCCGAAAACTTTGTTTTGTTTTGTTTCTGTCTGTTTTGACTGTATTTGATTATTTTACTTATATGTTACGCGGACAGGTTACATCGAGATCCTGTCAGTTCAATCCTGTTCTTCCAGTGTACCCTTTTCTCCTGTAGTTATTCCAGATGTTTTGAGTGCAGACTTTAGAGTACTCTCTCTGCTGATTGATCTGGAGATTATGGCACTTGAACACACTGGTGCAGGCAGGGAGCTTTAGTATCCACTTGGACCAGCTGGAGTCTTTTCATGACCGGATTGTCTTGTCAGAGCCAGACATGAAATCATCCACAAGAAAGCCAAGCGGACGGTGACTTTTGGCACATGCTGTTAGACCCTTCCATACCCTGAAATTGATTATTAAGAATACATGGAGTCTGAAAGTGGTCATTTGAGGGTGAGTCGGTGTCTACGTCCTGCTCTCCAACAGTGTGGAGGTTGTCCATTGGTTGCGTTTGCTATGATGCAAGGGCTCAGGATTCCTTCTTCCCTACTCTCTACTTAATCAGTCCATGTCGCCACGGCTCGTACAAGCCCTTTCTCTGCGTCTGAGAAATGGCCTGGACCTCTTCTCTTGTCATAATGAAAGGTGGTTCTAGCTTTTTCTGTTTTCCCATTTTTCTACTGGCGAGGTCAGTCCCAGCTGAGATCTCTATCAGGCGTGATTTATCTGATATCTTGCACCATCTCTCCTCCCCCCCTCTCTCTTTCCCTCCCTTGCCCTCTCTCTCTCTCTCTCTTTCTCTTTTTCGCATATCCCTCTTAACCCTCTTTCTCGCTCTATCATCTTTTGCTCAATCAGCTTCGTTCATTCACCGCCTTCTCGTTTTTTAAGATTCCTCCTGGCTATATTCCTTACAGAAAATAGAAGCAAATGAATCAGTTGAATGATCAAAGTGAAAAAATTTAAATTAATGATAAAATAAGCCATCTTTTTAAGATTGGAGTAAGCAAAGGCAGAGGAATATCTGTGTAGATTGTCAAGGACAGAACTGCAAGTCGAGGAACAGAACACAGGGCAGAAAAGGGGAGAGGGACAAGAGAGACAAAAGCGAGCATATAACTGTACAGATGTGAGAGAAAAGGTTCCTCATTCATTTTGGCTGGGAGTAAATTATTGAGCACAATCAGGGTGCAACCATTCCTCCCCAATATATGGGGAGGCGGGTGTTTGTGTTGCTTTTGTGTGTTGCCAGATGAATATGATCCCCAGAACAGTTCCACAGACAAAGCACCTTTAAAGCTGCAGAACTCAAACCCTGCCTCCCATTTTCCCCTGAGCCCTCTGTCTCCCATAGTGAGAGACTCACTCCCCTCCACCCCCAATCCCACCCCCAGCACATACACTCTCCCTGTTTAGCCGGAGCTATGCGTTTCTCTGCAGAACCTAACCCTGTGTGTTGTGCTGTGTACAATCTGTGAGTCTGTGCACTAGCTGAAAATCTTTATCTTTTGTGTGCGTGTATTTCTGTAAGCAATTGTGTGTTTGCGCACGTTTGCTTACCTCTCTCTCTAGCTCACTCTCTCCCTCTCCTTCTCTCGCTCGCTCGTTCTCTCTCTCTCTCTCTCTCTCTCTCTCTTCATCTACCACAGTCTCCGGTCACTCTCTTAAAAGAGCGGAATGCTTCCACCAGGCTGAGCTCTCGTTCATTGTCAATGTCGTTATTTTCACCCGCACTTCTGGCTACAGCGGTGGCGCCTTACAGAATCAATCAAGGATTTAGGAAAGACTGCCTCTGATTTAATTAGCATGAATTTCACAGCGGCTGTCCAGATAAACAGGTCAGTGATCCACGCTGCGGCTCTCAGAGATATGATACCGCCACCTTTCCTGACGATCCTTGGGGAATTCTCAGATTGAGCGGCTGCTGGAGCAAACCCACGCTGAGAAAGGGAAAAAGAAAAACGCATTGGGGATTGCAATGGTGACAATAATCATCGGGAAGTGAGAACCGCTTCTTTCAACTCTGTCAGGGTTTGCTGTGGTCCCACTATTCAGGTCTGAGGTCCTGAAAGCTCCAGGTAAGCAGGAAGAGACCTGCCAGTCGGTGGAAGGCAATAGTTGCTACGCTTTATATTAATTTATTTCCTTATTGTGTTCGTCTGAGCTGCAGCCCATCCCAACCCTTGCCTTCTTTCAGAAGATAAGGGAGCCTGAAAGCAGGGTTGAGCTACTCTTCTGCCAGGTTGGGGCTGTTTCTTATCCCTTCCAGTCTTTTTTTTTTTTGCTATCCCTCCAGTTGAGATGTGTTTCATCTTCCCCCCTGCAATGGTGGGGCTACCTTTGAAGGGACAGTCCTTTTTAAGGAGAGGCAGCTTTTAATTCCTGACTGAGGGTGAAGGAAGGTTTTTTTTTCCCAGCACCAGCCACATTTTTTAAAAATATTATTTTAAAAATAAATTGTTTCATAATTAGCTTTTTTTTCCTAGTCTGTACCTTTTTTTTTTACTTCCAGTAGTACTCTTGAACATTTCCTCTGCAGAATTTGAACAGGACAGTTACAAAAAAAAGCAAGTCAACGTGTAACTCAGCCACTGTTCAGCCACTGGGCACCAAAATACTGAGGATTTTGTATGTTTTCTTTTTTTTTATTTTTTATTAAGGATTTATGTTGTGAATTAGCCAGGGTGTGGAACATCTGGAATGTTTTTGTTTTTTCTTGGGTTGTCTTAGGAAGATATCTTCTTAGAAAACAAGGATTTCCCTAGACATTTTTTGCGCATCAATTTCAACAATATCGTCACCAATTTCAAGGGAACCTGGTGATTATGGGCAGGGTAGTACGCTGACATGTCGTCTTCCTGTCATGTGAAACTCAAGGGCGCAAGGGTCCTACACCGGTCCCCTCGCGACCCACTGGCCGGGATGCTGGTGGGCGGACTACGGGTTGCTGCCCACTCCGCCGTCCCTCTCCCATGGTGTGTGGGCTGGGCGGGCCTGGCCTGCTGGTGGCGGCTGGCCCTGTCATGGGCCCTGCTGTCTTTTCCCAGCACTGCCGGCGCTGCCCGCGTCTCCTCCAGCCTCAGCACCACGCACCATATCCACCACTTCCACCACTTCCACAACAAGCACGGCACAGTTCCCATTGCCATCAACCGGATGCCCTTTCTTACTCGCGGGGGCCATGGTAGGTAGTCACGCTCTTCTTATTGGTTGTCATGGTCCAAACTGGTTTGCCTTCGGAGGTTTTGGAATGTTTAATGACTGACTTGGGAAGAATTTCTGATATGTGTTTATTGATGCTTACTGCGACCATAGACACGGGGTTGTGAAAAGTGTTCCTGCCTCGATTAGCGTTGAGAATGACTCTTTTTAGAGCTTGATTAATGGCCCCTGTTTGATGGTGTCTATTCTCGGAGTGAGCGCCGATCGCTTCTGACCCTGTCTCTCTGCAAGATCCACACGCTATACCTAACCTCAAACTGGCCTGATCGAAAGCTAACGCCGAAGACGTAATGTGGTAGCCAACGGGACTGGTGCTCTGGCTCTGTGACGTTCTGTAGTTGCTTCTTTTAGTAGCCCTTTGCATGTGTTAGCCCCCAGTGGAGTCAAGTGCCTGGCTGTCCCTGTTTTTGTCCCCCCCGTCCCACTGCAGTGGTGCTCCTGACACCGGCCCTGGAATGATTTGTGTCAATTTCGTCTCTGGTGGGAGAGCCTTTGATGTGTTTATCAGTAATCGTTGCCACCCTCTTCCCCATGTGCTCCCTAATGTGTGCAGTAGGATATATTCTAGCGCCTTTTTACACTTGTTCATTGCCCCTTACTTCTCTTTCAGTAAGGGCTACTGGTGCATTCCCCCGTTTATGTGTACTGAATTGCGCGACTGTCGATTTCAACAGTGCATACAGTTTTCTGATTTACTTGCATTCAAATATCTCTTCAAATCTCTTCATTTCTTTACTCTCCACTGATTTCTTTGAAAGGGTCTGCTAGTGCTTTTTACTAGTGTGCTGAGAAAGATTTAGCTGTGAAATGGCGTTATTGATTATAATTATTGAGTTTTTTAGCCGATGTGGCAACTTACATTTTTAATTAGCATTCATTTTACATCAGCGTTCCAGGTAAACAGGATACCTTTCTATGCTGTAGCTCTATGGGATATGTATATGCCACATTTCCTGACCATCCTGGACAGGAAATTCCATGAAGCTCATGATCACTGGCCCAGTTTTCCATAATGTCACATTTTGCTCCTTTAGACATACATTTTTATAACTAACTTTTGATATTTACTGGACCTTTTATTCTAATTATAGTTCAAAATTCAGTTCCAGAAACACATTTTAGGAAGCTGCTGTGAAACTGTGGTGGTTTTGATATTCTGTTTTTTTGTTAATTGTGTATGCTTTTTACTGTGTTTGGGTTTTGGAGTATCAACAGATTTGGCTCTTTCATATAAAATAGGATTAGTTAGATCCATACTGTGTTTTGAACAACGTTAAAAGAAGGCGGACCAGACCAAACACAAACCCAGCCATGATGTGACCATGCACAGAAAGCGTACTGAGGCCCCCTGACTTTTTATCTTATCAAAAATGGCTTAGCTTCCTCCACATTTTCTTCCTTTTGACCCTTTTGTCCGTGATCAGCGTTCTTGTGAAGAACATGGCAGCTGAAAGGTCACGTGTTCTAAAGGTTTGTGCTTGTAGCATGGATATATAAAATAATATGGAGGCAAAAGTGTTTATTACTAAAACATCATAAAATGGCCTCATAAGGTGCTTAAACCTATGATATTGATATTTGCTGTGTAAAACAGATATAGTTACTGAATGAGAAAAATAAAATCTTAAACACCATGGAAAAACAAAACAGAAAAACCAATTAGTCCAAAGTTGTTTAGACTGTAGTCATTACCTTAATTTATTTTAATAAAAAACATGCATTAAAAGCTGTCTGTTTTTCCTAACAAAAAGGGAATATCCAAGTTTTCAACCTCGCCAAATAGTAATGCAGGAAAAATTGAATAGAAGGTAATATAATCTCAGATTCTGCCTTAATGAAACTGTCATCATCACGAGAAAAAAGCTGTCAGATTTCTTAAATCATGAACCCATGTAGACCTCAGGCCATAGAGTTTAAAATATTAAATACATTAAAATACATTTAAAATATGATATTATAGTGTTTACATATTGCAGTGGAATGCATCAAAATCAGAGTCAGTGCTATCATTCTGTGCTATCATCTACTTGTATTGTATAACCATTGCAGATAATTCTACAGAATTACCAGTCTAGTGAATTGACAGAATGTAAAAGTGACTACACTCATGGAAGTGATTAATAATTTCATGATATTAACACAGTCAAGTAGACAGTGTTATTATTAATAAAACAGTCCACGAAAAGGTGCTTTAGAACTGAGTTGAGACAGTGCCAATGTCTTTACAGCAGTCAAGAAAGGGTTGTTAGAACTGAGAGGAGAATGAGTTAATGCAATTAGAACAGTAAAGGAAGACGTGTTGAAGAACTGAGATGACTTTTCCTATTAGAACAGTCAATGAAGGGGTGTTTAATGCAGGTTAAGAAGCAGCATTGTTGCTGGCACAAAGGAGTGCATAGATATCTTTTACCTTTTAGCAATGCTTTCAGCCGCCCACTCCAGACTATATGAAATTTATTATTTCTTACTCAGCTTAAGTTAGTTCTATTGGCTGCACTGCCTGAAAATAAAATGACTATTTCCAGATTAATAGCATCTGGAGGTCGATTGTAGGTGGAATCGGAGTGCATCTCAGAATAATTTCTTCTTCTGTTTTTCATTAGGTTTTCCAGGCCATGTTCTTGTTGCTGAATCAGTGTTACTCCTGACCCTTAAGCCATACTCTCACCCCTTCATATATCCAATACATTTTCAGTCTTCTCATCTATAACATTTTCAGTGGCCCAAAATAACTATCCCATGTCTTTCACAAAGAACTCATAGTAGATGACCAAGATCGGTTGTAAATAAACAGCTTGATGAATGTTACTTAATTGCATGCAGACTGAAAGGAATATCAGTACACTCAGCAGGTCCCCAGAACCATGACTGGTGCAGGAGTCAATAACATTAAAATTGTAAGATTAAGACATTAATTGTAACATTAAGATTGTATACGAATATAACTAAAACACTGATGGGAAAGGACAATCAAATGCCTTTTGGCTGTCTTAGAATTTCACAAACACAGATAAACACTGTTGTTTATTTTCCTGAAAGACTTTTTTAGTAGAGAGTATGCTTTTGACTTGTTTATTCTGTCCTGTGACTTGGGGACACCACCAAGTTTCTCACTCCGGGAAAGGATAATTTAATAAGCAGCAATTTCATGTGCGTAACGACTGCAAAATCATTTATACACAGGACTTTAATATAGAGCAAAAGCAGAGTTCCCTCATTTACATGTGTTCATCCACCCACATCCACATGGCGAGAGTCATCGCACTTGCCCATGGTGCTATTCTGCCACCATGAAAACACTACTTTGGCTGCTGAATGTTGTTAACAGGATTGTAGCATATTATTTTCTAAAAAAGGCTTTTCACACCAGAAACAACATGAAATGACTGTTCTCCGACTGCCGCGAAAATCTCTGGCGGAAACAGATCTATGCCAGAAGGCTCTGGGAGTGTTGTTTTTACACAGCTCTTAATAAACTTTGCCCCTGCAGTAATGGTTCAAATTTGGTGTGAAAGGTTTTGCTAAAAAAGTTTCAGTAATTTTCTAGAACGCCCCTTTCTAGACTATTGGCATTCCACACTGTCTTATCTCAGTTCTAAACTCCTGTGTTTAAAAAAGAAAATAAATATAAAAACCTTTTTTTTTAATTACACTGTTGCTGTTGCTTTGGTCCTCATCAATACAAATTGGGTTATTATGAAGAGCTGTGGACCCCTGTGCGTCTGTTTTTTTCTGAAAGAGACGTATTAATTTCAAAACAAAGCAAGTAGCGGTGTAACGTCCACACTGGTTTTAGACTAACCTCAATGCGCTGCCATTCTACTACAAAGAAACACATGGACGCAAACATAGACATGCACAGACACATGCATAAAACGTACAACAGCTGGTAAGAAGATATCATTAGTTAGGTAGTGAAGCAAAATAGAGAAGCGGTCATTGGAGTGAAACAGAGGAAGGTAACCAAGTCTCATACATTTCTCCCCCCAGCGCACTAGATGTTATGATGTTAATTGATGTGAAATGAAGTACCTTGCATATGTATGAAACTAACAAAAAACAAACAGATTCCTTTATGCTGATAACAGTGATTATTCATGGTTGTTTTTTTTTCTTTTCCTTCTTGGATGACATTCATGCTGTCTATATTTAGAGGCCGTATTGAATTGTTTTTGGCCAGTTGATAATGCCAGCTTTATATTATCTACACTTCTAAAAAGACCCACTTTCCCTCATTCAGTGCAAATCTCTGTGCTAAATTGCGCCGTTGATGACAGACAGGTCTGTTTGGCTGGGATGAAGGCCCCCTACAAGGGGCAAAGTCAATACTTCCATGAAAACAGGAAGTGTCTTAAACAGTCTGAGTGAACCCTTGTCTGGTAGGAAACTGACACTGATTGTGCGATAGGTGGTAGTCCTTATCAGTCAGATAGCTAAATTATTGCTATTTGCTTGTTGCCACTTAGATTCTGTAAGACTACGTAAGCTGGATATGTTTTGTTTTTAAATATTTTTACTAGGTTCTAAATAGATTTAATTTTTCATGGCTGACCACAGCGGATCATGTTTGGTTGTGTGGACTTGCTTGCTGCATAAGAAATACGATAAGAAAGCATTATGTGATCATGAAATGTCTTGAACCCGTTGTGGGGATGTACTTTCATGGAACATTTTGTGTTCAAGGGTGTTGATAACCGTCTGCCGCCCTCTAATCTCTGTGAAGGACTGGCCCTGTTGTAACCCGATATTGTCACAGCGATCAGGATGCACCGCACCCCTCTGCTGCTCCTTCCCTGAGCTGTACCCATGGCAACAGTCCACCAGGTGTCCTTGAACCAAGTGAAGCTGTGGTCCCTTAACAAGCCAGTCGTCATCTGTTTGCTCCATGAGCCGCAGCAGCCTTCCATAGTCTTGGACGTAAATACTTCATCGCCCCCGGCTGTTTTTCAGGCCCCCTCTCTCTCTCTCTCCCCTGTTCCCTAATCGACGCGCATTGTTTGCCTACCATGCTCGAATAGCTACCGGGCACAAAGATGAAGCACCGCATGGCCAATGAAACACTGCGGCTTGACTACTTTATTAGTGCGTGACTGTCCTGGTTTGTTCCGAGAGCCCGTCTGTGCATGTTGATTTTTGAGTCAACACCTGCTCCAGCTCATTTCTCCATCACGATAAGAGGGAGCATCTGGCTATGTCAATTTGACTCAAATTGTCTTTTTTTTTATTTGTTGGTGGGGAGGGGGTTCTTTTGTTTTGCAAGACGTGCAGTTGCACACATCAGGATGACTAGTAAGCGGTTCCCAAATCCCCTCTCTGTTTAAGATGCCTTACTGTGTCAGCTCCAAACGCACTTTTCTTTACCGTACTCTATATATATATATATATAACACAACAGTAATGAATCTCTTGACATGCAGTAATAGAAAGTTTACCGGCCTGAGCATGTGAACACAATAGTTTCCTCCCTTAAGAGTATTTCTATTAGCTTAACTTATATAAGCAAGTTTGGGTTCAAATTATTTAAATTAAAAAACAAAAGGGAGATCATTTATTTTGTCAAACCGCAGTTGGTAGCAATGGCAAGTGAGTAGGATGACACACTTATTTTGGTCTCAGGGACCCTAAGAGGTGGATACCTTTTGCCGCAAATAAATAAACAGATCTGGGGTCAGGGCAACATGCCTGTGATTACAAATAAAATGCATTTCAAATGAGCCAGGATTCTTCAGAGACCAAAAAATAATTAGAAAACCCTTAAATGTGATTATGTCATCGAAAATGTTGTCCTTCATTTCTGATATCGTATTTTGAAAACCGTGGTCCTAAGCATTGTCTTCGCCGTGATAGAAGTTTGTTCTGTTCTCTAAATTAATTAATCAATGACTTAAGACGATAAAGGGGCTTTAAAATGCACACTTACACTTACTTTACATGTGACTTACATAATTAGCATTCGCTTAAAAAGACAACTTGCATGAGAAAAACAAGCATTCATTGGTTTCTTCTTTGAGTAGAAGAATGGAGCCCACCTGCAGCTCACCTGTTATACATTGCACTACATCAGTCCTAAAGCAGCATGCTGCAAAATTTGGAATGTCTGGACTCATAAAATGAGATTCCCAATCTCTGGCCACAGTGATGACTGGATTTGATTTGATTGGACCCTTACCCTGTAGTGAAAGCTCTTTTCTCTTTTATTTTAGTAGATCTTAAGGTTTGCTCTTTATCTAAATTACAAATATAAAATAAAAATAGTAAGATATTTTAAATTTCAAAGCACTGTTCAAAATACAGTTTTGACTGCGTGTTTATATGTGAATGTTTTTTGATAGGATCTTTCCCTTTCTTCTAAGTTAGCAAAATTTCTCAGACAGAGTGTCTTAAAGTGCATATTGATCAAATTTAGAATTTTAGAAGCATTCCAGGTTTTTTGTTATTCGAGTAAATCCTTTTATTTTTCTTTCTGGCAGTGATAAAATTGCAATAGCCTCTGGAATTAAATATCAGCTCAAACTCAATCCAAGCTCAAGCAATGCGCCGCTTAAAGAAAGCTTTGCGAGCAGGGGGATAGCGTTGCGTAAAGACTGGCTTTCCCAAGTTAACACAATGAGGAAACTTGATTACACCAGACATGAAAATTCACTAAATGAAATTCAAGCGTGATCACAAGTTCACCAAAATGCACGGCACTCCTCACCTAAGACATCTCAACGTTGTAAACGTTGTAATTCTAAAGCAGTGGCCCTATTTTACACGTAATGTTCTGACTACTTTCTTTTACATGGTAATTAGCACACACCTGTGGATGTGAACCCTCAGTTCTTTTGGCACAGATTCCATGACTAAACCACTGTGCTGCCACTGAGAAACTCTGCGTTTATTTTTTGTTGCCTCCAAGTAATGTATTTAGTGCAAGAGTATCACTAACGGGAAGAGCCACAAGGGAAAGGGAAGAGGTGTTTCTCTGTCAGGCAGTGAGGGGAGAGTTGTACTGGGGGAGGTTCCCTCAGCGACACATAGCTCGGTAGATGTAAGAAGATTCATAAGGTTGGATCCTCCCAGGCCACAGGGATGTGAGTGCTGTAATTATTTATTCGGGAGATATTAAACCACAGCCTCTCTGGCCCGCACAGAAGATCATGCAACCCTGCTGGGACCTTCGCCACTAATAAACATAATGGCTTTTATTAGGCAAGCTTGCTGCTTTGAAAGTAATCCCTCCTCTCCAGACGAACGAGCACATTTTCCCATTGTTGCATTCATTATTTCGCTCGGGTTTCCAAAGCCTTCCCGGTCCCATGTGGAGGCTACCTCGAGCCAGAGGTCTGCCCCGCAAGCATTGAGGGGGATAGCTTTCAAAGCTTCTGAGTCTTCTACAACAGGAAGAAGCTGCTTTCCCTGGCCTACACCAGCCTGTATCCCCATTGCAATCCCCAACACACCGCCTTGGTGGAGCTAAGAATAGCCCAAAGCACCCGGTCTCTTTTGACGGAGGAAAGAACGCCCACCTCTTGCCCACACGCACACACACACAATACTCACACAGAGCTCACTCCCTTCATTATCACCATGCGAAATACATCAAAGGCTTCCTGTCGCAATCTAAACACGGCTGGAACGCTGCTTATGAGTGCTTAGGAGCAGGAGGTAAATAAATCATTAAATTAATAAATAAAACACGGTCCCTTTTTGGCTCGGAAGCTTATATGAGCCTTGTCCCATGATGGGACAGCTTTTTAAGTTTAAATCTTTTGAGTAACGGTGGAAGCGGATGAGAAAGGGAAAAAATATCAGGGATATAAACAAAAATGAAGATCGAGGGATTTGGCCTTCCATGTGTGTTTAATCGACGCCCACCCAGTCAAATGCGTGACCCCTAGAATCGCTAGCAAAATATGATTTTTGTTACCGTTGTCTCTTCCATATGTTCCCGTTCATATCTATTTATTTTGGGGGAATTTTCTGTGAATGCTTTTCTATTTTAAATCATTTTGACAGGCCAGAGCTTTCATCTGAAGAGAAATATTCTTGAGAAATTTGCATACATCCTTTGCATATATTCACTGCAGATATGAATTTCACTGTTTAAAACTGATATTTATCCAGTTTCTGTTTAAGCATCCTCTTCAAAAGATGAATTATGTATGTATATAAGGAGTGCAAAGAAATAATCGGCTGTGGTGACTAATTAATAACAGTAAGAAGAGCAAAGAGTTCCAGTTCTGCTACTGCCTTCTGGGAAAGACTTATAATTTACTTATAACAGTAACTGAATCGTCTTGCTTATCCTGTTCATAACAGCGACCATTTCTCTCTGTCAATGAATATGGGTTTGTGTCGTACCTATCTCCCCACAATCTCATTCGCCTGCCTCACACATTACAGATTTCTGGGTATTTCTCTGTGAATATGGACGTTGAAACACCCTCGGCTCAATGGAAATCGATTGAGTGATCAAACGCATGGCATCGCTGACAACTGTGGTCAGATGTAGAAATGTAGAATCCTTTCCCAAAAAAACATTTGGCAGATGTAGGACACTAGACAATATGGAGGCTGACACCCGATAGACTGAACAGATCTGCATTCCGCTGTCAAACGAGACCTCGCTTCCATACTAATTATCCACGGCGAGTGTGATCTGCCTGTGTCCCATTTTTCAGCAACATTTATTTAATTTTTTTTACTTTTCTGACAGCGTTTGCATCAGATCAGGGGGTGGGGGGGAGAAATACCGAGACGGGCTGGTGATATGGTGATCTGGTAATCCCAGGTCGGACCTGGACAATGTTGACAGAATTACCACCAGTGGTAAAGAGGGCTACCTCTCATCTCTTAGATCTTGTCTGTGTCCTCCTCTTTTGGAAAAAAAAAACAACATGCGATGCTCTGGGATTTAACTTCAGCACTAATGGCTATGATTTACTGGGCCTTTTACCATGTTTTACAGCATGCTCTGCACGTTTTACTGCGCCTCCGCCCTTATTTACAGCCCATTGTCGCTGCGTTGCTTTTACGGCTCCCCGGGAGTGTGGAGGCCATTATTTCCCCTGCTTTTATTGCTCTTAACTCCATGTGGGTATATTTTTTAAATGCCTGTCTATGGGTCTTGTGCATTGCCTCGCACGGCACCTTTGGGCCTCATCAAGATTCTTCGCATGAGCAAAAAAAAAAAAAAACATGTTTTGAATATTATTGAAAAATCTCCCTGATTATAGCCGTCACAGTTTACAGCACTGGAAAGGCTGATGAGTTTGTAGGAATCTGTAGGAGACTCTGTCCGTTTTTCGTAAATTTATAAGTAGAAACTTCCAGTTGCAATAGCAAAATTCTAAGTTGGTTGTTTGGTTGGGGGCATTTGGTAGCAAGAGACTCAAAACCCTGTTACTGAAGGGTTTGGGTCCACTGGTCCCCTTAGAGGGAAGGGTCACTGCAAATCATTACAAACTTATTTTGCTGATTTATATCTCATGGTGACACATTTATATCCTTATTGGAGTGGTCTCTTCTAGGATGACAATGCCCCCATCCATGGGGCACAAGGGGTCTCTGATATGGTTTGATGAGTGTGAAAATGATATGAATAATATGCTATGGCCATCACAGTCACAAGATCTCAACCCAATTGACCACCAATGGGAGATTTTGGACAGCACTCATCATCATCAAAACACCAAATGAGGGAATATCTTTTAGAAGAACGGTGTTCCATCCTTTCTTTAGCGTTCCAGAGACTAGTAGAATCTATGCCAAGGCACATTGGAGGTGTTCTGGCAGCTCGTGGTGGCCTTACACCTTACTGAGACACTTCATGTTGGTTTTTCCTTCATTTGTCACCAGTCTGTAACTGGCAGGTTTGCAGGCTGAGTGAATGCTATGTTAATATTCCTGTATTTGCTGTGCCATGATTGATAGACGTCAGTATAAAAAGTCTGCTCTGGTTTCCCTACTGAACTGTGTTTTGAACTGACTTTGCGTCACGCTTCTCAATCGCTACCAAGCCAGCACAGCCGTCACCAACCTGTTTCGAACAAAAACACAATGCTCATCTCCAGACTCCTCTGTAACTAGCCAAGATTGCCGTTCGCTACAAAATAAAGTATTAAACTACCCTTTTGATGTACTGCATTTTTCTCTCACAAGACTTAATTGTTGTCTTTTTTTTCTCCCATGGAGTCCAAATAAATCTCTATACTATATTGTTAAGTCAGATACGTGATGTGGCTACACAGTATCACAATATCACACAGTATCGCCCCACCTCTTTCTCCCTGGCTAGCATTCAAGACTAGCTAGCAAGACATTTGCTTTCATTTTGGTCACTTTATGGGTTAAGAAAATAACATTTGTTTGGATATAAACATAACTCTACAACCAAAAAACAATCAGCGGCAAGTTTTTGCTACCTGTCTGTAATCCAAGGGTCTGGAAACCTGAGCTCCGCTCCAGGCAGCTCCATCTGAATTTAAGCTCTTTGCACATTAAATACCTAATTAAACTCAGACGTAGCTTCGCCATTAAAGGCTTTGGAATAGGTAGGTATCAGACTCCGTATCATTATCAGTGCAAGTTTAGGGCACTGTTGATTATTTATTGCGAAATTCCCACCCTCACACAATTAAAGGCATTGAATCGCCGATGCCACAGCATGTGAGTCTTGTAGTCGTCGTTGTCCATCTGACTGATCAGATGATGTAGTTTCCAGGCAAAGACTCCCTTTAGAAAGCTGTCAGTGAATGGATCCTGGCTATCCTGAAGGGTTCGTAAGAGGCAAGATTTTATTTATTTTTTGTCTGGTTCTTCAAAAATAACACTTCAGCTCATTTGGATTTCATTAGAAATGCGAGGTAATCAGATAATCAGATCCTTCAATAGTGATTGTAGTTGACATTCAAGGAGCAATCAAGGCATTCCAAAATAGAAAGTATGCCCCCCCAACACATCAGATTTAATGGCGATAAGCATTGGACAGGGCATCATCTTTTTCAACAAAGCTTGGCTGCCTATTTGATGTTTAGAGCCAGGATACTCAGATGCTGAAGCTTCCATTTTATAATGTATTCATTCTAATGGTCTTTTAAACTTTGTGTGTGTTTATCAGTTTTAATTTTTTAAATTATGCACCTGTCATATAAAGCCTTGTTTTATTGCTCTCCAATTGTCCAATTTATTACACGATGTAATTTTACTTGCAACCGTAATGTAATGTGTCAGAGCTAAGCAGCAATTACAATTACACCGTCACGGAAAGTGAATAGAAAATTGCACATCCAGGTCCGTTTGGTGTTCAGCCCCAAAGCTTTCTTGTGATGTTAATGAAGAAGATGTGCATGTCTAACAAAAGGCGCAGAGGTCCACAAGTCTGCCTGCATCACCTGACAACAACTTGGGGTGCTGGCAGGTGTTTATTGCTTCTCCGATAGAGTTTGTATATATATATATATATATATATATATGTGTGTGTGTGTGTGTGTGTGTGTTAGTGTGTGTGTGTGTGTGTGTGTGCGTGCGTCTGGTTGTGACCTATATAGATGTACTGATAGATTGAAGCAGGGTGGATGAGGGAGACCAAAGTAGGGGGTTTTATGATAAATTTACAGCCAGAAAACAAAGGGATGAAATGATAAGATGGGGTGCATCTCTTCACTGTGAGCCCTGCTCTCACGTTCGAAGGGGGACTGCGTCAGAATTAAGAGAATGTCAAGTAGCATTATACCTCCTTTCTTTCCTATGCCAATGAAACTTTATTTATTAATTAATTACCACGTTGTGAAGAGAAAACGATTCCCTTTCCCCTTGATTAATGTCGAGTTTCACTTTACGGCCACTGCTACTCTGGGTTGTCGCGAGGGAGGGAAAAAAGGTGCTCCAGTCTTCTGTTCCTGTCTTTAAACCCAACGTTTCACTGTGTTTGTGGATTCTGAAGACAGCTGTCAGGGACCTACATGAACCACCATGCCTAGGGCTTCAGTGTTGATTCTGATCAGAAGGAACCTGTCTCTTTGCATCACAGTGTCCAGTTGCCTTTCTCCGGACAAGGCCTTGTTTAATATGGCAAGAGGCGAATGCCTACCTGTGTCGCTGTCCAGGCCTAGCTGAACCATAATGTATACACATTTTCTTTTTTCTTTCTTCAACAAAGGCTGATCAATGTTGCTCTGTAAGAATCTACTCTCATATACAGTCCACTGTCATGTGGCCCAGTCTATTGAAATAAGAAATAAGTTGCCTGTCAGCCTGTCATCCGAGGGGCTTAGGTACAGGTAATGCCTGACTTTTCAGTTTGTAAAAGGCTCCTCCTTTCTCACCTTCTGCATCTGAGCCCCTTTCTTCCTGGAAATAATCATATTCCATATTGCACACAAGCACACGTATACCCCCGACAAGGTCCCAGAAGAGGCAAGCAGCCGGCAGGTCGTCAGCACTGACGCATGAATAGAGCTGCAGTGGGACTCAATCTGCATTCGGCCCCTGGAAAACATCGTCGAGGGAGCGCTGTTGCACCTGGACCAGCAAAACACATCAAGAGTCTGAAAGGCCACGCAACCAGCATCGTTTTTTGTTGTTGTTGTTTCGACGAGTGGCTCTGAGGGAAATCAGCCCCAGACTCAGAGAGGGAGAGAGAGCGAGAGAGAAGCAGGCAAGCACGGGGGCAGAAATGTTGCCAAGCCCATTAAGGAATTGTGCAGAACAGCTTAAATTGCCTGATTTCTTCAAGAAGCGTTCTCCGAAGTACAATTTGCATGGCATTTGGAGAGCGAAGTAGAAGAAAATTGATCATGTTATGCAACGTAGAAGATTAGGGGGTGTAGGTGTGTGTGTGTGTGTGTGTGTGTGGGGGGGGGGTGTTGGGGACACTGGAAGAATCTGCAGTTTAGCATTTCTTATCTGGAAAGGTGACTTTCAGGCTTGAAGTGATGCTTGAGCTATGCAACAGCGTGATATATTGTGTGGATTGCCGAGAGAAATTCTGTCAGTCTGCTGTCTCAGTCTGCTGATATATAATACCACTACATGATCTCTCCTCTGCCATTCTACATCAGTAAAAGAGTCAAGTTTTATAGGGGATTGCTGATGCTTTAGTACGGCCCTCACCCATAGTAAAAGATCATCTGTTGGAGTGACTTAAAAAATGAAGAGCTGTTGAGAAATTAGATGATGATGCCATCAGGGATAACAAATTTTCTGGAGGTGTAGACCAATAATGACCAGGCTCTGACCAGTCTCTGCTTCTGTTCCAACTATGAAAATAAACTCTATTGATCCGCTTTCCCCCGCTTTATTCAGCTTTGCTCTGCAGATTGTCTTCACATGATTAGACAGCTGTTCATTACAGAGACCAGAAGAAGTGACACAGTTATTTAGCATGTCATCTCTGCGCTCCACGCAGCACGCTTTTTATGCTTCTGGGGACCGGGCTCAGGAAGTGAGGGAATGTGATGTCTTAGTGCTCGCAATTCATCGGGGATGATAGGGTGAGGAACCCTTTACAGCTTGCTAATGTGCATCCGCAATGCCTGTGCTCTCAACATCAATGGGGTCCTAAGCCTCCTTCTGGGAGATGACAGGAAATGCCTTCTTCCCAGTGCTCTGGGCATCACTGGGCTCCTGGGCCTCCTTCTGGGAGATGACAGGAAATGCCTTCCTCCCGGTGCACTCGAGATCACTAGGCTCCTGGTCCTCCTTCTGGGAGATGACAGGAAATGCCATCCTCCGAGTGCTTTGGGCATCACTGGGCTCCTGGGCCTCCTCCTGGGAGATAACAGGAAATGCATTCCTCCCGGTGCAGCTCGCCTCAACACGGTACCACATGCTGCTGTTCACGTAGTGTAATGCAGTAAGTACTGAATCTCACAATTATTTTTTTCATATATGGTTTGTCATTTTGTAAATGCTGTAATTATAGCAATATGTGCGAGAGATCTGGGTTTAGCATGGCAATAAGCGGTCCATGTCAACACTGTCCGGCAGGAGAAGTGTTTAGAGCTCCCAGGGATACAACACATATCCCTATTTTTACACAGGCATGCTAAGATTAATGTAATTACATCTCAGCATAGACACGCTTCTTTACCAAGACATTTTCTGATCCTCCCTGTTAATATGATGTCACTAAGGCCAAGAAAAGAAACATTAATTATGCTAACATTTTGGGGTTTACAAGATATTATTTATCAACGACCAATTAAAACACAGAGGAATCGCTTATTCAAACTCATCATTGTGGAGGCTGGTTTCAAAGTGATTAAAAACTAATTAGAGGGTGATGCACAGTATGTTAGATGTCTGCGTTTAAAATGTTTAAAACTGAGGTAATGTACTGCTGTTGTGTTTTTTTTTCATCAACGTCTGCACAGTGCCATTTTGTTTTGCTCAAAACAGGTTGTTTTGCTCGAAACCTGTAAAACCATGTAATATCCTAGATCAATCAGTATGCAAGGCAGATAATGATCTAATGCAGAGCAGTAGCAGGAACGCCACCAAATGGAATGTTCATCAAGCGAGCTGAAAGAGAAATGCAGATTGCCCTGTGTAAGTTGGTTCTTTAAGTACCACGGGACTGTCATGCCGCATATTAAAACTGTGGCTCGTAGTGCCTCCACGCACCTCTGTCACGCAAAGCAAATCCTTTTTCTGGGGCCGGAAAGAATTTAGTCTGGCGGCCTAGCTTATTTGATGTGTGCATAAAAAATAATAATAATGCACCACATACTGTGTTGCTCGGAAAAAGCCTTTGATGGCTCCAGAAAACCCTCAGCCCAAGTACCACAGCATTTGTCACGGCGGCACTTTTCAGTTGCAACAGTACTACAAAAGAAGAGCGCACTATTTAAATGAGACTGTTTCTTTGTTCCTTTGTATATCTCTCACGATTCCTAAATCTTTTTTAATTTAACATGACCTACGGCATAATGGCTTGCTTTGACAGACTGCCTGACGTTGCTTAGGGAATTTTAGTGTTGTCTGAAACTGCTCAAGGGTCTTGGTTAACGCTCGCCATTGATTGGCGGCTCTGCAGCAGGAAGGCCATTGATGGCTGCCTGAAAACTTGATTCTTTCAGCTCAGGTCCAACAGTGGCTGCTCAGAACCCCGCCATGCCGTCATTGTCGATACAGTGCATGGTACCATCGGCCTCGGGTCATCCAGAGAGCAGTGGCTCTTTTGGTTGTTACTGATCGGAGGAGGAAAATATTGTTGGTGTCAATGATGAAAGTAATGGTTTTGCAATTCGCATTGTTTTTGTGTTTATAAAATAAATGACCGGAGAGTATAGCAGTGTCACACAATAGGCAGAGAGCTGCCTGAGCTAGGGTGGGCTAAATCGGAAGGGCTTCTGACATCTTGTTACTAACAAGCATCTCCTACCGACTTCTCAGGTGCCTGCAGGCTAGCAGTACCATAAAGAAGGGCCCGTGTAGCCTGCAAGCTGTGAAGATTGCAGTGAGGAAAGGAGACAGGTGGCTCGAAGATTGGCGGAGACTAGTTTCTTCAACCTCCTCACATGTTGTGATGGGAGCAGGGGTGGATCTACGTGCGGGGGTCATGGCCACCCTGTCGAGAAATATTTCCTCCAAATTAGCCACCCCGATTCATAGGTGGAACTAAACTGAAGAAACTGTTTATTGTTTTATATGAATGGGTGAATGGATGAATCATTTCAGAGAATTACCAGTGTTTATGTGTAATTATCGAAAGTAGCTGCACTTGGGATTCAGCTACTATGGCTATTTAGTTTGGATGAAAGGCACGGTACTAACACTAGTAAGCTAGCTAGACAATTTAGAAAACATGTTGACTCAGTTAGGTACCCATCGTTTGTAATTGGTGAGCAAATTTTGTCTTAAAGCAGCATTGTAAATTATCCAGTTAGCTGTTGTAAAGCAAGTGACGGTTTTAGCTGTTTAAAATTAATAATAGAAAACGTATTGATCCTATTGAAAGTGCTTATAGATTTTATTAAACATTAAATTAATTAACATTTGGGATGGGATTCTAACAACAAGGCTACTCCATTGTCTATTTGACAATAGCATGTGAGATGGCGTTCTTAAGACATGCTTGCGATGTTGAAATGGATTTGTATTTGGTAGTCATTCGTCTGTTGATCTGTAACAATAATAGAAGTAACCGTCTAATTGTAAATCCAGTTGTTTCCATTTATTGTGGCCTCAAGAAAACCAATATATATTTTTTACATTTAGATTTGCAATACATTTCTAAAATTTTGAACAAGACATTTTTGGGTCAACTGCATCCCACCTAAGACCTGCATTGGCCATTAGTCTATATAACATTGTCATGGTTATAAAATAGAATTCGGGTTTATGCGGAGCCGTTTAAAAATCCTTCACTATCTTACACTATTACGAGAAAATGTTTGATAGTTTTTGGAATTTTGGAATTATGATGTTGATTAGGGTCTCCTCTAAGCAAGAGCCTTGAATCAGCTAAACTATAAAATAATGTCTACATAATCGGCACATAAGTGTGAACATTTTCATGTTTACTTCTGCACATTGTGAAAGTAGTCAGGTAATTACTCAAAACTAAAACCTAATGGCTTTATAAAGGTCTCAGTCTCATTGCAATCCATCTGTATTTTGTTCTTGGTTATAAATCTTATTCAGCACAGAATACTGAATAGGTGTACTCAGTAGAGAGCTCAGTAACATTCAACATGGCACTGTCATAGGATGCCATCTTAAGGAATTCCAAACTTCCTCTGGAAGCAATGTTAGCACAAGAAAGGTTCATTAGGAGCTTCATGAAATGGGTTTCCATGAGATTTACGACAAGCAGGGGTCCACATATTTTTTTCTGTATGCAGTGTATGTAACAGTCCATTGTGATAATTAATCCAGACTATCTTTACTACATGTCAAAGACATTCCTGCCTAATGTTGAGAGACAAGGGGAAAGGCTTATAGCAACACTAACAGGAATGATTGTGTTGCTCCGTTGATCTCACACCTTTACATTATCACTTATGCAACTCACCGTAAATCTGTGACAACTAAATCCCATTTCCTTTCAACATCAATTAGGATCTAGCTGTGTCAGCTTGGAAATGGATAGCATGCAGTAATAAAGACCTGCCTCCCGCCAAACTCTTATATCCCAGGTTAAGTATGTGTCTTTTTTTTCTTTTTCTGCCAGCCCTTTAGGCTCAATTTACATTATATAAACTGAGTTTATCATATCTGTAGGAATACCAATGACCTTGTTTTTGTTTTTGTTTTTTATTATTATTAATTCTTATAAAGCTAACAGTGTCAGCGGGTTTAATTCCATGACTTTAAGAGCATATAATTATAGCTGAGTTATAACGCTTCTTTAATCTTTTCTCCTTTAATTAAGATTAGCTGTTCTTCACATGTTCTTCAGCTGTTCTAGGAAGGACAAAAATGTATTACCAAGTGGAATACAGGTTCAAAGACAGCAACATATCTTGCATCTACTGAGCTGAAAAATAGTCTTTGACCAGATAGTCTTTAACTTTCTGTTAAATTTTTAAAACAGGGGAAATGTAATCAAATTTAGTGTTTATGGGAAAGGTCTGTATTTCTGAGGGGAGGGGCGTAGACTTGACTGTTTGACATTTTTGTGAGGGATTGTACCTGGTGCTTCCAGCCCTTTTGTTTCTGATTAACGGCTTCCCGAGCACATCTTCAGCCCACTTGTCCCTTTATGAAATTTACATGAGAAAAAAGAATGACCCACAGTCTCACTAATCTTTAGTCTGAATAGACATTTTCCCAAAGCTAATGCGATATGGTACGCACAAGGACCCTGTGTTGGGCCGCGCAATAATCAGATACAGCTACAGACATGGTGCAATCTGTAGCCTTGCTACTTCTTAGCATATCCTGTGCTTAGTAGCAGTGGAGACTGATCAGCCATGAATTAAGTGACAGATAAAGGCAATCCGCTGCTCAAGAGAAGCAGATATAGATATGTTTTGAGACGGGAAATGTCTGGGTGTGGTGTGTTGAAAACTGGTCAGGAGTCGGGGGTTCTTGGCATGATGGGATTAACAATATATACTAAAATGCACCAGCATGCAGGGATATGAGCCAAGGAAGGCAAAACAATGAGGGAGATCGTTGGATGATGATAGAGAGCACAAGGTTACTGCACAGCAGAAGAAACTCGGTATGGAATAGTTTAAAACGCATGAAAAGGAACTTTTAGGAACGCTAGCCGTTATCAGTCAACGTAGGGTTTTTTGATAAATAAAAAGATGTCTAACAGTTTACTCCAAAAAAAAATTTTTTAATATGAAAGTTTTGCACCGTTCAAATATAGAAGAAAAATATATAAAGAGTACTGAAAATGAATTTCCCTGCCAACCTGTCCTTCCTCTAGTTTGCTGATCAGCTCGGTGACACAACAGACGGATCTGCTAGTGGTAACTAGCAATTGGCTTGCTAAAGGTAGCAGGGCCATTAGACAATACCAAAGACAGCAACTTTAAGAGCTAAATTATCACAAACACAAAAACCCAGATTTCTAAAGAGGATAGATAAAGAGCCCCTTTTTTTGCTTGAAAAGTGTGTATAACTGTATACATTTATTTGTCTCATACTAGACAGTGAATACTGTCTACTACTCCTTTGAATTTAATTGGTAAGCTCATCACAATGTAGCTGCTATCGCATCAGCTGTGTATAGAATCATCATTGAGAATGCACGAGAGAAATATGCATCAAACAAAATTTGAATGATAAACCTGGCATATTTGCGATCAATCTGAAGCATGTTTTCTAAATGGGTTGGGGGAAGACAAAACTAGCCACACCATTTCCGCTTGAGTAGTTTTGCGCAAAAGATTTTTCATTTTTAAATGTTGACTATTGAGATGATCCCTGCCAGTGGTTGGTAGAGGATCGCTGCTGTACAGTAAAACTGTAAAAGCTGTATTCTGTTTCAGTCTGCCCTATGAGTGAACACTTGGGATCATTTCACTAACACTAGTCCAAAATCCTCGTCAAGCTGTTTTTATTTATTTATTTATTTTTTTTTATACAGACTGGACGATGCAAATGCGAATTTTATTGCAAATTTTCCGAAACTGTTTTTTCTTCCGCTGACCAGTTGCAGAAATGCAGTTTTATGTAGTTTATTGTTGGAAATGTAATGCTATTTACAGCTCCACTGCTGTGTACCAGAATGACATTGTTTGCATTATTATACATTATCTACGTTTTAACATTGGATATGTGCTTCAGCAGTTCAGTTTAAGTGCCTAGCTCATTGATATAATAATACCCTGCTCCGTGCAGATGCCTTTCATTAAAGTGTGAAAGTAAAAAATTTAATTCACTCATTAAAGCAATGTTCAATATCAGCTTTTCTTGAACGCAACACCCACCTACGTAAAGATTTTATCGGCCGCGGAGATCATGGCAGATGTTCCTGGATTTCTTCATGAGTTGTTTTCATGCATGACAGACCATTACAAGCAGCCAGAGAAGTCCTCAGCTAGACTACTGTCAAGATGTTTTAGCCAATGACTGTAAGCACTTAAGCCGTTAGGGGACAAGACAGCTGCGTCTGTACATTGAAAGCATTGGGGTGGACCTTTGTGTGAGTGTGTGAGTGGAGAGGGTCTAGATTAGGATATTTAACACAGCTGGCAGGAGCATCCTCCTGTCAATGTACTTCAAAAGCAAAATGAATCTGTGTATGACAACAAGGGCAATGATTTAAGGGGGTTACCAGAAAGAGGGAAATGCATTCTAATGAGAGGGAGAATTACCAAGAGAACAAGAATCTTGCCACGTTTCTTCTCACTATACGGCGCTGGCAAATCCACACTGAGATATCGACAGTGCCCAATGATTTCCATTCACACCAACAAAACTGCTGTAAAATATTCTCAGAGCACTAATGAGGTGCCACAAATTGCCTCAAACCCCCATATCAGACGAAACACGATGTTACCTGTAGTCATGAATTGTCTTTTCTGCAATATTAAAATCACCGGTGGTTACCACCGCAATACGTAATGATGCAGCCAATGGAAATTAAGCAAATGCTTGTAAAATCCTTTATAATTCTTTTAAAATCCGTATGTATGTGTCCATTTGTGTCATATATCTCTATAATTTTGCCCAGAACCTTATACTTCTAGTTTGGCAGTACAGAACTGAAACTCTATCACCACTTTCCTGTTAATATTTCAACCACTCATATGGAGTGTTATATGGGTCAGTGTTTAATCTTTAATTAATAAATTGATTTGTCAATTTATAAATCAATTTATAAATATATTTTTACATTGATTAATTTATTTAGCTGTTTAGCCATAAGCATTTAGCTAATTGATCTTTCTATTTAATTTGCGAAAATTATCTTTCAGTGTTATTTTCCAACTGATTGTTCAGTTTAATTTGCCAATTGATCTTTCAATTTCATCTGGCAAACAAACTCTTTTTAAAGGATATCAATCACCTGAGGGGGCAGGTTTTGACCTTCACGTGGTGTTTATCGATGGTGCTATGATCGTGAAGCAGGCCTTGCTGTGATTGTGGTGGTTGATGGACAGTTGCTGGAAAAATAATTTACAAGACCAGTGGTTCTCAAACCTGTCCCGGAAGACCACCTGCCCTGCTGGTTTTCATTACAACCAGGTTATTAATTATATATTTTACCCATAATTGTCAGTTGTTGATGCTTCAATTAAGCAATTGAGTGCTCGGTTGGAATAAAAACCAGCAGGGCAGGTGGTCCTCCAGGTGAGCTTTGAGAACCACTGCACAAGACCATGGTGTATGGTGGGCCTAGTGTAAGATTTGTTGGCTGTCAAAAAGCTGGCTAGCTTCTCCCCAATGGGAAACTGTTTGGTAGAGTTAGCTATGGCTATATTCTAGCTGAGTCACACAGGCAGGCAGTTATGTCTCTGTGTCTTTCAGAACCTTACGATAGTGATTTGTCCTGGAGGCAGATGAACTCTAGGTATCCTAGAGTCCAGGTAGCCTATAGGAATAGACTAAAGTAGATTTTTCTCCCAGTGTTCACTTAACAGTTTGTGTTAGGATTTATAGGTGATCTTTATTGTGGCAAAATGCAAAAATGTGACCAATTGAATTTAACTGGGTTGATATGTTAGCTAATTTTGTGTCTACCCGGTTGAAGTGCAGACAGTTTTTACAGTTTTGAGAAATCATTAGAGTGATACTATACTGTTATATGAACACACGATAAAGAAGTATCTATTAGAAGTAAATCAAATAAAAAGGCTCCAGTTGATTCCATGTCTCATTTATGTAACTAGCTAGCCAGCCAGAACATAGTCCCAGTTAAACAGAGTGGGATTAACAATCGTCTCCGCACAGGTTCACAAAGACACAAACAAACTAATGTTTACTTTCATATAACACAATTTTAATGACCTAAATTCTACTAACCGCATTGACAAACGTTTGTAAAATTGTAAGGGGCAGAAAGACATTGAGACTTAACTGGCTGCCTGTGCAATCTGGTTAGGAAATGGAAAGCTGGTCAGCTATAGATATACCTAGCCAAATTTTGACTGCTGACTGAATATGCAAAGAAACTATAAATCAAAAACAGCAATGTAACTAAGACTGAAATGGCTAGTTTGGGAACCACTTAGCTAAGCCACCAGTTAAGGCATATTTTTCAAACAAATTCAAAAACACAAACTACATTTATTATATTACATTTACTCATACACCCAAAAACGGCTTTCAAAAGGCTCTTCATAATCAAAAACAGACCTTCCATAGGTGCAAAACCTTAGTCAAGAAAATCAGTCATAACCTCTAAAAATTAATCTGGCACTGGATCCATACTATTATTTCATGAGAAAATTTTCTGAAACGGTTATCACAAGCCAACATATTTTTATTCCGTATAAAAAACACTAAAGGTGTATTTTAAATTCAGTCCAGGGAATGTAAACGCTTCATACCATGAAAAGAAAAATAGTGTTTTTCAATTTTATGGCAAAGCATTTTGTGTCACTAATTGAATATTGTCCACGAAGATGCTACACTAGAAGCCCATACAAAATGTCAAATGTGAAATATTTTCTAGCCAACAGTCCCATCAACCACCACAAACAGCGCGGCTTGCTTTACAATTAAAGCACCATCGGTCAAACCGGCCCTCCTTGGCTTAAATCGGGTATGTAGTGAAGATCAAAAACTGCCTCCTCAGATTATTGACAACCTTTAAAAGAGATTACCAAATTAAATTGCAAGATCAGTTGGCAAATGAAATTGAAAGATCATTTGGAAAAAAAATATTTGAAAGATCATTTGGCAAACAGCTAATTCAACTCAATTAATGAATTGATTCATTGATTAATTTAAGAATTAAGATATTATGAACTGCCAAATTAATTAATTAATAACCCTGATAAAGTTATGTGATCTAAGTGATTTTTTTTGTTTTGTTTTTGCGATAACAGATATTAGACAGTAATATTTTCTATGTTAGCAAATTAAGTAGATATGTATACTAGGGCTGGGGATCGATTTAAAAAAATTAACTAATTAATCACACAATTTGCTGTGATTAATCGCACTTTTTGAAGGTGCTCAAATTTGGCCCAAAATAAACAATTTTCCATTTAAAAAGAAGCGTGTTGTAATAAAGGCATACTGTGTTTTATTGTAATGGAAAGAAACACAAAATAATCTGTATCAGAAAGTTCGCTATTACGTTTGTTAGCTTCCTGCTCCTTGACTTGTCCATTTGCCTCCAGTACACGAACTCTAAAAGAGTAGGCTGCTGCTGTCTTGCATTGCTAGCCCTCTCACTACTGCTGCCGGCGTCAACTCTGTGTTTTGCTTGCAAATGATACTTCAGACTCGACGTACTTCGGTGATACACAAATTTACCCTACAGTAGCTGTAAATAACTTTGTTTTTATCCCAAAACCCATCTGTAAGAGTTTTGTAGTAAAACTGGCCGTTTAAAAGCCCTTTAGCAGCTTTCTCCATCATTCAAGCTTATTTAATCAGCAAAGCTATATCTAAATCCAAGCAGTAGATTGACAACCAAGCGCGAGAGCGTGGAGTTGTATTTTAACCTTGGATTGTTTTATGGCTCCAAAAAAAAAAAAAAAAATTGCGTTAATTGCGACAAAAAAATTAACGGCGTTAAACATTTGAAATTAATCTCACGCGTTAACGCGTTAACTTTGACAGCCCTAATATATACCCATAGTCAACGACATGCGTAATATTCTGGTAACTAGTACTCACATTGATTGAATACCAGTGTTTTCCTCGATTCTAAAGGAAATTATTGGGGGAAAACGTCATCAAGAGATATACATAAATAAAGCGATCCCTGTAAATCTTTAAAATTTTGGCTAGGCGCCAATACATTGTTAATGGTTTTCATTTGTAGGTAATATAGTTAATTCTCTAATTTAATCTGATATTGCTTTGCAGTCTGGTGAAGCATATCATCTGCTGATGGAATAAAAGTGAAGAGAATAAGATAGAATGATATATAGAGAGAGAGGGGGATAGAGTAGGATGGAGAGAGAGAGAGAGGGAGAGGGAGAGGGAGAGGGGGGGGCAGTGCGCAGAAGACTACAAAACCCTCATTAACAATGCAGCTGCTGTTGAAATCACTGTTACAGGAATGCTTTCACATGCCTGCTCCCACCGCAATAACGCTGCATTTTTCATAATTCCTATTATTATTTTATAGTTTCTTTTTTTCCTCTCCTTCCACTGCACCCTCCTCTCAACATGTCTCATTCTCCACTTCCTCTAATTCACTTCCCATGAAAACCCCCTCCCCACCCCACCCTCCCGATTTCCAATCATACTTGTCCTGTCTGTTCACATATCAACTGAATGGGTCATTTAAAGGTCCGTTGCATATCATACTTAAGTCATTATTAATCCTTGAATACTTTTTGCATCAAAAAAAAAGTAAGCTGCCTCTAAGCTCTAAGCCTATCTTCTCTGCTGTTATTTATTTATTTTCTTGGTTGCTAGACGTAACCTCAACTGAACATCTCATGTGATACATCTTGTAAATAAAATGTGCATGAAGTGGGGTAGATTAGTTTCATGTTTAAGTTTTTTTCAATTCTTCAGTCTCTTTTTTAATTATTTACCAATAAATTTAGGATTACAATTACATTTAATTAACTTATATTAGTAAATAATTGTGAAGAAGTATTTCATAAAGGTTAGATGACTTCAATTAATATTTAAATTAATGAACACAGACAACCGGGTTAAAAAATACGAGTTTATTCAAAACAAACAAAATGGACAGACAACACACATGGGAGGAAATGTTGGACAGAAAATGGAATTGAGGAAGAGGAAGAGGATGAAAAGTTGACCTTTAGTGATGCCATGTGGGGTGGATTAATGGTCAGGAAAAGGGAGGAAATGGCAGAGTTCAGCCTTGGTGGTTCCACGTTGGTGGACTATAGTCTCAAACAAAGAAAATTGGACAATAATGGACAGGGGGCAAGTTGGAAATGCTGGATTAAATTGTGAAGGGGGTGAGATCAGCTTTTCTTGTTAAAGTGGTTAATCAGGGGGGCATATGGTGTGCAAAGGATTATTGTGGGAAGAAGGGGAGGCCCAGGTTTCGACACTATGTCTCAGATTGCAGCAACAGATGTAATGTAAATTAAGCAGTGTTGGGGAAGCTACTCTGAAAATATAGTTTACAAAGCTACCAATTACTTCACACTGGGAGAAATGAAGCTGCCCTCAAGAAATATATAGTTTACTTAAAGTTACTTCGAAAAAGTAAATCTGAAATGTTATAGACTGCAAATTGCAAGAACAGATGACTCTGGAGGGAAATGGTAACAGAACGTGTAAATGTTAAATAAATTAAAGCTATTATACCATGCAGATAATATACCAGAATTAGTACTGACATGAAGGACCTGAAATTTTCACACACACACAAACAAACAAACAAAAAATTGTCTGTTTTTGATGGTGTTATTTTTCATGTTATACACTACATGGCCAGCTTCCTAACATCTCATTACGAAAATCATCCAGCAAGTAGCATTCTCCTGGTTCCTAGAGACCAGGGAATGTAAGCCAAATGGCGGAGAGCTTTACACCACTCCCGCTGATGCTTGGCATTGCACATGGTTAGCTTGTGTGTGGCTCCTCGGCCATGGAAGCCCATTTTTAGAAGCTTCTGGCGAACAGTGCTTGTGGTGACGTTGTTTCCAGAGGCAGTTTGGAACTCGTAGAGAGTTTTTTACACCGCACTCTGTGTTGTGTAGCCAACCACTTCGCCGCAGAGCAGTTGTTGCTCCTAGATGTTCCCACCTCATAATAACAGCACTTACAGTTGACTCTAGAATCCACTCATTTCGAGGGGTGTCCACATACTTTGGCCATGCAGTGTTCCTATCAATACTTTAGGTTGTGTGGAAATATTTGTCCTGTATTTGCTTTCCATTTAGAAAGGGTCGTCTCTCTCTTTCTTTTTATGAAACCCACAGTTTGCTTTGCAGTCCCTTACTCCAGGAATGAAGTAAGCAAATGTGGAAACATACCCATGGGGAGTAGTTGAACTACAATTCAAACAGCTTAGGTGTTCAAATAGCCTAAAGGGTAAGTGAAACTAATGACCCTGTGCTTTGCAGCATTATCCTGGTGGCTGTTCTGGCTAGTTGTTTGCAAGCTTGTGTATTCAAATATATTTTTTATTTTTATTAAAAAAGTGGGGTGGTCTTGTCCAGCTCATTATCCAGTTAGATATCGGTGTAAACAATATCTTGAGTTGGGCCCAATTAGCGCCAGAGGGAGCAATGTGGAGAGAATACGTAGAACAGTCAGGAGCCTTGGCGACTTTGCTGCATCTGGGTGCCTTAATTAGAGACTTAATGTAGGTGCTTCTGCCAACACCGTTCCAACTCCCACTTGCATCTGAATGTTTTGTTCCTGTCCTCCTCCTTGTCAGGGATTCAGCTCCACTGTGTATTTCCACGCCTCTCAGTTTGCTCGTAATTTTCCTCATTCCCATTCCACTGCAGGGTGACATTTAGCCTCGCCATTGAGGACATAGCCTGACCCCGTCAGTAAGGTGTTTTTGGTGTGCAGTCCTTCTGACTTTCCGTTGCTGTTGCTTTATGAGGTCTGAAGGCATTAGTCTCATAAACTCATAATAGGTTTTGGCTGTTGTGAATTCATGGGCCATTAAAAATAACACAGTCTGCTCATGGGTTATATTTACCATATTTTCAGGGTTTAAAAATATATTAATTAACTGTTTTTTATTTTATTTACAGACTTATCCTACATAAATATCAGACCGAAGTTCAAAGCCACATTAAGGCATTTGGTTATATTATAAAACATTATTATGGGTCTAAATGACGAATTTGGAAGACAATACAAGAGTGATTTTTTGTGCAAATGAACAGAAGTATAGTGGGGTTGGGATGCAATAATTGGCGTTTCATTTGCAAATCTGTCCCTCTGGTAGCCAAAAAAAAAAAAAAAATAAGGATTTAGATTATTCCTGTGATGGGTTTTCTTGTTTCAGCACCACCATGGTGGACAGCTCATGTCAAGATAAGGAATGTTCATTCTGAGTAGTATCTCTTTGACCATCTCTGTGTTGTCTTTGGCTCTCTGTTATGCTTTATCAGCTCTCCCCAGCCATCCCCACTGGCTTGAACACCTGACTGGATATTACCCTGTATAGGCTGTTAAATTACCTTTTACCCCACACCCCCCATTCATAGACTTTGTACATAATCCCTTCTATGGAATTTGTTCATATTTTTACTGTGGTCATAATTTATTAAGATTAAAGACAGTATTTTTTTTTTAAGGCGGATTGAATATGAAATATATGGAGAGCTTGGGTTTGGTTATTTCTTTATGGAATATATATTTATATTTATTATACCCGTTATTTCTTGAAATTTCTGAAACTTCCTTGTGTCAGTTAGACTTTCAATTTAGATTTCTCTCAGTCCTTCTCTATCCCTCTGCTGTTTACTTTCCACCACCTATGTGATAAAAAAGAATTTCAATACGATTTGCTCCACCTGGATGGGGGAAGTTATTCTGTTCAATTTGTTTTTGGGTTTTTTTTTTATTATTGAAATAATTTACTGATCTAGCTCTGATTCGTAATCTCCCGTTGTTGTGTTTTTATGTTCTAAAATTTACTTTGTGATGTGCCATACTTTTAGTCTTGTAACTTAAAAGGATGTCCATGTCTTTCATACATATACTTTGTTTTCATGGTCGGTTGTTAGGTGCCCAGCTCTCTGTGCCTTCAGTCACGTGGTGAGATTTTTTTGTGCATTTGTTGCTAAATGATGATGCTAACAGACACCCTGTCCCCATTTTTTTATTTTTCTTAAGTTCACCTTAGGAAATATGAGTCACTAATTTCACTGCAACGCTATAACAGTGTTAATGAAATGCATTTCCAGAAATAACCAAAATTAAAAGCTTCGGAAATATTTCAGGAAATTACTGGCTCTACTTATGAACCGGGTGTATTTGTTCTTTCAGTTTTATTCTATGGTTTGTTCAATACGTCTGTGATTGGCAAGCGGTTTGTGTCACGAATCTTGAGAAAGCCAATATAAAATGGTCTTTCAGATTTCCGACCTTTAACCGGACAATTCCAGACAATTCCAGAATCCAAACAAGACAAGGCGGTATCTTTAAAGACAGGCAGCTCCTCTGTGTTGACAATGCTTCTACCTCAAGGCACCGTGCATTTTCTTCCTCCATTATCTGGAATTAGATGACAAGCATGACACTTTAATAAACAGTCCAGTTGTTATCTTGAAATAAAGCAAATTAATATTGCAAGATGAGTTCAATTTATAATGAAGGTCATGGAAATAAAATCAATGTAGCATCTTGTTTTTCCCCTTACAATATTCCTCCCCCATTAGCCACTACCCTCGTTTTCTTAAGGAATCTGGTGAGCTTTGCACAGAGGAGGTGAAGGGGCAAGCAGAATACTGAAGCCCCTTTCTGCAGTGCGCACACAGAAAAGGGGAGGACTGAGCCATCCTCTTGACTCTGAGATGCCTGAAAACTGCATCAAAGGCAGAAGAGCAGATCAGAGGGAAGCAGTCGAACCCTCAAGGCCAAAGCTGTTTCCCAAAACTGAATCCACTTTCATGTTGGGTCGGTTTGTTTGTTAAATTAAGGGTAATCCCTGTTAAACACCCAATTAAAACAATCTAAGATGTTCATAAACCTAATGATTGTCCAGATTTAGGGGGGAAGGGGGGGGCGCTTTTCAGGATTAAGAGACTGACTTGAAAGTGATTGTTTCATCTTCAACAATAATCCATACAAACTAAAAATTACAGCTCCTAAAACTCCTGAAAATATACAAATTTTACAAGCATAGGAAATCAGTGTCTATATTTAACATTAATGATGCCATTAGTAATGTACATAGTAAATAACATCTTAACCTGCTAGACAACTGTTATATCTTGAGATGAAACTTAACGCTAAATCTGGGTTAGCTAGCTAATGTCACAGTTAAATGTCATACTATGTTATTCTATTAACTACTCTGTTGGTAGGTTACATATTTTTAAATCAGTTTAATCATCTTTGTTAACATTTTTGGGGGCAAAGACACTGACATAAATTGTCTTTTTAAATTATTTTTTAAATTATTAATTATAATTAAATTATTATTTTTTGCGATCTTTTGACAGAACATACACATTTATTTTGTTCTTAATCTTTTTTTGATCCCTAATAAATTTTACAAAGATTCATGCATTCCATATACCTCTAGTCTGATTTTAAATAAATAATTAAACTTAAAAAAAACTTAGGGCGCCCCACTTCACAGCCGAGAAACCCAAATGTCCCCTGCCCCACAGGCATGCATAAAGAGTGCCCGGTTTGAACAGCTCTGTCTGTCATTCAGCCTTTGAGGGCTCATCAACAATCAGTCTTCCTCTGGAACCTGCCAGTCAAAGCAGAATCAACCTGGCCCTTTTTGACATCTACCTGTTGCCGGAACTGATCTGGTCGACCGTAGATTGTGCATTCGGAATTCATTGGGGCATGTTCGGATTAAAATCATTATAGTCGTAGTAATGGCATAAATAATATGCTATTGGCCGTACAGGGTTTTTTTATGATTGTTTGCATGGGTGGAAAAATGAAATATGTGCTGTACGTTTATTATAATTGCTTACCAGAGTAATTTATCCAGAGCGACTGACGTAGCTTACAATGTTACATTTCACACATTTATACCCCTGTAAATTTATTTAAGTATTTTAAGCTCAGTGCCATGCTTGAAGTTTCAAAAACAGTGCTGAAGTTTAAGGCCCTGGATTAATGCTGTGGATTCAAGGAGGTGGTGCTGGGAGCTGTAGTACAAATAAACTGCTACCATTGCTTTTTCTCTAACCACTCAAACTCAAAGTCAAGTCTCAGATTTCCAAACATACTAATTCCATTCAGTTTGCGATCTTTCCCTGTTGGCGATGGAATCTACTGTAGTGTGCGTCAACGTCAGAATGGAGCCTAAGGGCCTCAGTGAGGACACACTCGGTGTAAATTTGCCGATAAACTTCCCATCCAGTGGCGCCGTGATGAGATGTGCAATCGGCATTCCAGCAGTATGACCGGTTTTTTGAATGCGTAAGGTGAAGAATTACTCCAAATGGCAGTGTCTGAATTAAGTAAGCTCCCCCTGAAGCTCTTCATCAAGCCAATGCTCAATGAGAAATGGATGCGTATCACCAGAGCAATAAACAGCCCTATGTAACTGTTTATCTTTCGGAATATAAATGTCACCTAGTATTGAATGTGGAATATCATGAAAAGATTCTGTCTTTTTTCTCTTTCATTAATGCCGTTGTTCTGTTTTTCCTTGCTTTCCTCGCCTCAGTAATTATGTGCAGTAAACCTGGGAAGATGCTTGTGGGCATCAAAGCTGTCTTCATCCTTATCCCAGTTAAATAGACACAACTGGGTGGAATGTGAGAGGCTGTTTCTCACTAAAAAAAATCTTGCATGCACAGACTCACTATCTCCTGTATCAAGCTTTTGTTTTTTGACATTGCAATGAATAATGAGTTTGTTAAGTAGTCAGTGTTTTAACATATGGGGGGAAGGCTGTTTGGTACGTACTTACAACCAGATTGATTAGTACAAGTACATGAAATGAACTTAGCTTATTGATTATTCCTTAAACTCATTAGGGCTGGGACCAAATCAAAACTTTGGCACCCTGCTAATCATACATTTATATTTATGTAGTTTACAGTTTATAATTGTATTTAATAGTTTTTTTTATTTTTAGGAGTAGGAGAAATTATATACTTTAAAAATGCTACTAAATACAGTTGAATTAAATGCGATTAGCAGCTTGTCAATTATTGAGTTTTGTCCTTGGTGCTTGGGAGTTCGTAATCACAGCAGTCTTTGATTGACATCTGACCCCACATTTAATGCTTGTCTTTGAAGTTCACCTTGTGTGCACTGACTGAGAGGAAGATAAATGTCACCTTCAAAATTGGAATTAATTCTTAAGGCCGTTGCGTTATACTTCATTATACTTCAAGGGAAAAATGCAAGATATTGATTGCAGACTGTCCATTACACATAATATTGCTTTTTAATTTATAAGAAAAATAGACACATACAGTGGAGAGAACAAGTATTTGATACACTGCCGATTTTGCAGGTTTTCCCACTTACAAAGCATGTAGAGGTCTGTA
>JAOYSI010009449.1:67224-79407 GCA_025775065.1 Hiodon alosoides | reverse complement strand
GGGGCCCCGTCACACACAGCTGCCCAGCACAGCAGCAGAACGGACAAGGCCGCCACTTGGCAGCTTCCAGAGCAGGACACTGCCATGTTATGTGCTGTGGACTGGCATAAAAGGTGACATCATAAAACCTCAGGTTCCCTGGTGCTCTCACATCCTCATTCTGTCAACACAGACTGCAAAACTGCCAGCTGCTAGTTTCTCATGCTTTCAAGATGCTGGCAGCCAAGCGGTAGTTTCAGTCAGCCCCAGCACACCTGACAGCAGGGAACGTTTTTAAAAATCCAACTTTACAGTAATAATATTCTGGGAGTATGTAATTTGGAGGTCGGATTTTAGTCATTACGCCATTATTACATAAATACTTTTATTAACATCTGCGTGGAGAGCAACGTCCACAGAAAACTCAAAAGCTTTATAGCGCCTCTAGCGGTTATGAGCTGCACGAACAGCTTTCAACAAACAAGATAAACAAGTACCTTTGTCTTTATTCTTACGCCTTGGAACCGAGGTTAGCCGGTAAACCTTTAAATTATATTTAGCAAAAATGTGTCAAACAATACATTCAGTTTAACAAGAGTTGCTATGCAAAGTGACTTCGATATATATATCGAACTTCAATACATAGGTAAAAAAAACAATATGCAACTAGTATAAATCTAGAAGGCGTTTTTCAATTACTGCAACTGAAAAACATTCTGAAATGAAAGACTATTCGAATCAAATAACGATTGAGTAAGAACGCTGTTGCAAGGCATAGTATTACAGTTAGAATTAAGAAAGAATTAGAGAAAATTCGAACATACCCCTATACCAGTCACGCAAAAGACGTCCAGTCTACGAACGTACTCCGTAACTGCGCTGTTTGGGTAAATGTGTACGATGTGTACGACACAGTTCCGAAGCTCTCCGATTCCTACTCGTTTCCTACACTTCGCTTGTTTCCCCAAAAACCTTACGTCACATCCCCAGGATCCCGGTAGTCTGGGCTATGGTCACTCACCATGAAGTTTTGCGGGAAACGGAAGACTAGTTTTCTGTCGCAAACCAATATTCAGATTTTAATTGCTCTTAAATAACCCTTAAGAATGTGAATGCAATGCTATTCTCGCTCCGTAGGCCTCGCAAACGGCAACTTCCAGGAAAGCCAAATTTAGTCCTAGTTCTTAGCTAAATATTATTGGTCTTCGCTCAGTGTAATTAAAACGGACAGGGGAGCGAAATATCTGGAAGAAAAATATTTAAAAATATTTGTAAGGGTACAAAATGAAGAATGAAAAATTCGATCAATAACAAGGTTATGCAATTTAAACAAAACGGCGTTAAACCCATCAGTATTATTACTTCAAAGTTTGTTTATTTTGATCACTACAGTTAAAAAAAAATATGATCAGTGTTTAAAATAAAACGTTATTCAGCTACAGAACTGAACTAGAAACAACCCAAACGAACATTTACACTACAAATTATATAAAATAAGACTATGACTATATCAGTACATCATATATAATATGATTCACATCACATTAAATCCAGTCCAGTTATTTTAGCAGGTGCAGTCAAAATTGAAGAGAGCAGAGGCAGAAGAAATAAAATACATACAAAGAGCGTTTTGTCGCCTGGACAACATACTCACCATTGCCACTGAGTAGCTATAATAAACAACACATGAACAGTTATCATAAGCAAGTCACACATACACAACCAAAAATAACGATTTTACCTTTTAAGTTTTTTTTTTTTTTTTTTTATAAAGAGGGAACTTAATGACGGAAGGTAACAATACAGTGTCTTGTGGGACAACAGTAACCTACAAGACCACTTTTACAGTTATCCACCCGTTTATTGAAGTGCTCATATGTAAATCACAACAGCGTGTACATCACAATACAGAACTGCTGCTCTCCACCAGTGAGGGTTTTCTGACCCAGCTCTTTGTTTTGGCACGGACATGCGAGTACTAACCGTACAACCAACCTAGAAGAGACAGTGGTGTAAGGTCTGTCACATTCCTGGCTATTATTCCTTCCCAGACAGCTAGAACCTGGGCAGACAAAAGGGCGGGGCTATGTAAAGACTGTCCTGAGGGTGAAGGTGTGGTCAGTGTATGGCTGTGGCCTGGTCTCTGAGGTAGGTTAATTTGCAGCAGATCCCTGGCCCTCGCTGCACCGTGGCTATGATCATTTTCTCCACAGCGGAGAAGCAAACAAATTTAAGATCTTTAAATTACCAGCTGACGCTAGTAGACACTGAAAAATATAACCAAGCACTTTTAATCCAATAAATAAGCAATAAATATATATATTTTACTTATGTCTTTTTTTTAAACAGAGCTGACAAGAACATCTTTTGAATCAATGTTTTACATGCTTGCAGTAATACTGTTCATTTTCAGCATTGTGATTCTTCCCATTACAAGACCGACTTCTTACACAGCAAAACCTGATCAACAAGAAAGAAAGAAAACATAATTCCAAAACATAAACAAGAAGAAAACATAATTCCTGTTCTCATCAAGACCTCACAAATCAGATGTTATTTAATGAAGCAGTTGCATGGCATAAACAGTAGTGAATTTTCCCCTTTTTAAATCAGTCATTTTAAAATACCTGTATTAAAACAAATACCCTGATATATTTTGCATGATTATATGGAAGTGGAAGTTTACACTTTGTGGCAACCCCGGGGCGTACAGACGCGGCTAAAGCCGTACCCCCAAGCTAGGGGGGCAGGTCTTGCAGGGGCGGTACATTCCCTCCCCAGCAATTGCCGGCGCAGCTGACAGGCATCAGCTGATTGGGGAAGGGAAATGACAAAAGCCGGCAGCTACGAGGGGAAGAGGTTGGTGCCAGGGAGAGGAGAGATGCAAGCTGAATGCTGGCAGCGAGCACCGACGCCAACGCTAAACTACGTGTGCTCTGTGTTTCAGGTCTGGCTGACGGCCGAGAAGTGAGACACCGCGGAATCCCTCGAACGAAGAGGACACGATTTTTCTTCGACGACTCTCGTAGTTATTTTATGCCCCGATCTGGGAGGATTTTTGTGTTGCAAATTTATTTTATTTTTTTCTCGAGTACGAGCAAACCCGAACGTTTTCTAAGTGCCTTCCTCTCTCTGTTGCGTGCGGCGCAGCGAGTCCGCCCCATGGTTGTCACAACTTCCTGCCCCCCGTGCGCGCGCAGTCTCGATTCTTTCCCCTCTTGACCGGGGAAGATATTGATTTTGTAGAAACTCAAACTTAAAATCAGCAGGATCCTTCATGATACGTTGGCTGAACACCCAGAGATCCGTGGATGAAAAACGTTGTCCAAAAGACAATTCTAGAGCACAGCCAAGGAGCAGATGGTCTCTCATAAATGTTAATGTTTTGAATAAATATATGAACTATATTGCCTGTTGCTTCCACAGAACCAGTGGAGAGAGAGCTGTATCAGGAGGAGGTACTGCAGACCCCCAGCAGCTTGGACACAGCAGTCCTGGTGTCCAGGCCTGAGTTTGTCTTTGGGGCTTTTGTGTACACATAATGCTACAGGATGCTGGATTGATGCAGGAAAAGGGGTGTGTGTGTGTTTGTCTCTTTACTGGGAATACAGTTGAGACATTCCCCACAAATAGAGGAAAATAATCCACTCTAGCCCAGTGCCAAAATATGTCAACACGCAGCTCTGTCCAAACATGCTGAAGAGGTTACCAGACTCCCCCAGCCGTCACCAGAACAGAAAGCTCTAAAAGCAACAAGCTCTAGGCCGATTGAACTCTTCAGTGTAGAGATAACCTCGCAGTATTCAGGCACATTTACCGTCTTATGTTAAAAGGGTGGCCATAAGCTCCCTGACTGAAAGGGTGGAGACACTCCTGTTTACTCAAGCGACTTTGTTTTGTTTGTTTTGTACAGAAAAAAGCATAAAGATTAGCACTTAAACAAAAAGTGCTCCCTGATAACTACCCCGTATTAAGAATAGCATCGGATGAAACCCAGATATTCAACTCCTGAGTCCCTCACTACTCAGCTCCCCAGATTGCTTACGGCTGTGGGCCTTGGGGGCAGGACAGAAAATCCACCAGTGCCACTGCTGACAGTTACATTAAGCAGAAAACGAACCAACAAATGCACATTTCTATGTGTACGTGCTTTTAAAGCTACAAATAAAAATAAATAAAACACCTACAATACTGCACTCATCCAGAATGTTGGTAGGGTTCTGGCACCAGGCCTCCACATTGAACCATCATCCCCTGAAAGTAATCCCCTGCCTGGTCATGACCATACACCAGCTCAGGTCCGCCTGGAGGGAACGGTAAGTATCGGGGGCGGTGAAGGACCTCCATTAAGTAAGGGTGGTGCCGCTGAGGTGAGTAGGGACCACCGGGGAAAGCGTTGGGGGAGTAAGGGGAACGAGAGAGCATGTGGAGAGGCGGGGCATTGTGTTGATGAATCCCAGGCTGCACGGTGCGCATGTCAGGAAGACCGTTCGCTTGAGGGGGCCGGGCCCACTGGCACCGCGCCTCAGCATTATGGATGTCCAGGTCAAGGATCTCCTTTGGACTCCCGAGCCGTTCAGAACCCTCCTCCACCCTGGCAAGCTTCACTGGACTGCCCATATCCCGGCTCTCTGCCATGCCGCACTGAAAGCTCTCCGCCAGGGGACCGGGAGAAAGCAGGCTACTGCTGGAGGCCTCTGAGCCCTGGGGAGACACGCTGCTCTCCTTCAGCCGGCCGTCGATGGTGGGACCGACAACAGGAATACAGGCACAGGAGGGCACTGGGAGGCAAGACTGGTATACAGTTCTGTGCCACTCCCTGCCATCGCCCAGATGCTGAGGCCTGTATTGTGGGCGCTGGTACGTAGGGCACATGTTAGAGTTGCCTTGGGGGTTCTGCAAGGTCATGTGGTACGGGTAAGCTCCACCTTGCTGGTGGTAGGTAGGGTAGTGGGCAGGGCTATGCTGGGGTTTCATAGCCTGTTGTAGTGACTGACTTGGGAAGGTCTGGTGATTTGAGGCGGGCAATGGTCGTCCAATTTGTCGGCTATAGTGTGCATGTGGCGGCCCCTGCGAGTGGGGCGATGTAACTAGGTTGTGAAAGGGTGAAGGTCCATGCCCTGGCCTGCTCTGGCCAGCCAGCTGAGTCTGCTCTTCTGCGATTAAGGCCTGCTGTTTGTGGAAGCCATTGGCTGGTGCAGGCACCAGCTTTGCTAGGCTGCCATTGCTGTAGTGGCGTGAGTCAGGACCGTGACCCAGAACCCTTCTGTTCACATGTTCATTGGGCTGTTGGCTCCCACGCTCTGCTGGAGTGATCTGGGCCGGGAACTGAGACACAGGTTGACTGGGAGGCAAGGAGCAGAGATCAGGCGGCCGCGTCCCTGGGCGAACCGCATGCAGCAAGCTGTGTGACGGACACTGTGGTGCACTGTGGGATATGTAGGGCTGATGGACAGGTTGCGTGCCGCGTTCCTCCTCCCCGACGCTGGCCTCTGTGCCTTGCTGGTGTCCCACATTCGGGACCAGGTCCCCCTTCCAGCTCTGCACGCCCCTGCTGGGCTGACAAGGATGTTCCGTTGGACTGGGGACAGACCCGCCTTCCTGCTCTGTGACCGCTGGTGGCAGTCGGTTCGTCAGAACCGCAGTATTGGGCTCTGGTGGGCTCAGTCCTGCTAAGAAAATGAAAACACACAAAGACAAAAAGCTTTGACATGTTCTTCTATACAGTAACATTATAACATTGTTTTTTTATGCACTGGGTACAAATGTACAAATGAGAAAGGCAAATGTAACGGATCAAAGTTAAAGTTTGTTCGTTTAAGACATGCATATCTTCAGAAACACTTGAAAAGGTGTCCGAGAAATATTTTAGTGCAGTGTTACAGTACTCCAGCTAACGGTTTACGAGGACACCTGTATAACCTCCAATAGTACAAATACTTACAAAGACACGGGGAATGTAAATAAAAATGAAGTATCTGAGGGATCCGAGATGAAAAAGAAAGATGGAACAGAAGTCACATTCCATCTTTCAGAGTAAGTTTAAGGTCAACCTCCAGAGGAGCGCCAGGAGTGTCAATGCAGAGAAGGTCAACCTTACCTTTGGGCAGCGTGTGAGGTTGGTGGACATCACGGCTGTCAGTTCCATTGTCTCTGGCAGGGCGAAGTGGATGTGTTTCAGGTGGGGGCCGCCACAGGGGATGACCTGGGGCAGAGCTGGCCTGCAGGGGACCCTGGGAGTTATCCGTTTGCTGGTAGGGGGGCGGGCGAGAGGGCCCAGCAGGATGCCTGGAGGACGCAGACAGCTGCTGCAGGGCTGTCATTTCGGGGCTGTCCAGCATGGAGGTCGGCTGTGGCCGAGGGTTACGAAGAGGCTCAGGGGGCTGGAGGGGCAGGTGGCACGGAGAACTAATAGGAGCGGGCATCCTGTAATGCCCATTGGGGGGCTGGTAACCAGCAGGCGGCTCTTGCCACGGTTTAGAGGGAACAGAACTGGGGTTGAAGTGGTGTGGGTTCATGGGCTTGCTCATGCGCTGGTCTGGCGTTGTGGGTCCAGCTTGGGCCTCTAGCCTTTGCCTGCCGGCCCCAGACCACCCAGTCGGCATGCCCAACCCTGACGGGTGGAAAGGAGCGGCGGGATTAAGCTGTGGTGCCACATCTGTGTACGCGTTGCTCTCGGGGGGAGGAGTACAGAGGCCCCCAGACCGTAAAGCCAGGGGTCGAGGGCCCAGAGAGGGGCCATGGAGAGGGCCCAGATACGGCTGCTGCACCTGGGGCCTCAGTAGCCGAGCCTCAGGGCCTATTGGGTTCTGACCCTCTCCAGCATGGACCTGAAATATAATACAGCTTAATATTAAAAACTCACCTCAGGTGAACCAACAAGCCTGAGTGTGTTGCTTTATCAACAAATAAAGGACACCCACTCCCAAACGTACTAGTGTAAAGTCACGACGCTCACAGGGAACAAAAGTCATTTTGAGAAGGTGAAAGTGGTCACCTGCTTGTTGGGGTCGTAGGGTTGGTGCTGCAAGTTCGGTCTCCCGGCAGTGGGCCAAGTCGGTCTTTCTCCAGGGAAAGGGAAACCAGGACCTACATCCTTGTGCTGGATAAACTCGTTTTGGTCAAGGGGGTTCTGGAGCTGCAGCAAAGTCAAACAGCCCTATGTTTCTGTACCAGTACCACAGAATGATACCAACATGAGGCTTCCTGTTCTGATCATTTACATCAGCCCCATTAGTGTTCACCTTATTCAGAAACCCAATAATCTCAGGATCAATTAAGAAGAGCTTAATATAAGCCATTACTAACCCAAATGAAGTATAGCCGTCGCCTAAAATCTACCACCCTGCGATTGGGTGGCTACATGTCAAGGCCTGATATATAACAAACGCTATATAATCCGTGCTCTCACCAGCTGTGGGCGGTGCAGAATGACTGAATTGGATTGAATGGCTGAATGATCGCTAGTCCCGTTCGGAGAGGGGTGAGCTTGAGCGTTTTTACAGCGATACCGTCCCATGGATGCGCTGCCCTTGCCACCGACAGGGCCGTGCAGACGCTGCGCCCGCCCCGGGGTTCGGGAAAAACTCTCAGGACCCCACTGGTGGCCGCTTCGAGGACGCTGCCCTCGAGTCTGCCTCTGCTCCCGGAGCCCCTGGCCCTCGGTGCCGGCGCAGAACTCTTCGTCTGTGTCGCCCCCTTCTGGCGGGAAGTGCTTGAGCAGTGCTTTGGTGAAACGGCGATCTAGGGCCTCCGCCATCACCGTGTAATCTGATTAAACCCACACAGGGAGGACACAGCTCATTTGTCTTGCGGTCAAGCACGTAAAGAAAATCAGAGATAAAATTACATTATATATATTTTAACTTCACAGATAAACCCAATCAAAACCAAATCGATGGTTTTGATTGGGTTGATATGGGGGGGGGGGGGGGCAAATGTGGACCCCACAGACTCCTCCCTTACCATGTCAATGTTCCCTCCTTACCCCTGCACTCAACCTTTTTAGAGTTTGAGTAAAACTGCGCCCGAGAGCGGCTTCAAAGGAGTTTGTAAAATCCCATTGGCTCTGTAACTCCGCAAGGCGCGTTTCATGAGAGGAATGCTCAATCTCTCCACATTAATCAAAGTCAGGCCGCTTCCGTCCAGCCCCCTCCACCGAGACTTCTGCCGCAAGTGCTCTCATCGCACCCAGGTTTTATAAATACCGACATGGAGACCCAAAACTCCTCTATAATCCTTCCAGGCGTTTTTTTTGCACACCAACGTCTGTGGGATTCGCTTTCGATTACAAAAGCTTACCAACGATGCCTCTGTTTCTGTAGTTAATTGGATTTAATCAAAGGATTGAATTCAATTTAATCCAGCTTTTTCTGCTTTCCTTGCCTGTGTCGTGCTTTGGGTGAACAGCTATAGCCCAGGGGGGAAAAAAACCCACTCAAACATCGGTCTCACCGCTGTTCTCTCCATTGTATTCCAGGCAGTTCTCGAACATGAGCTTCACGTCGGACACAAACTCGTCCTTGGAGGAGTACTCCGCTTGATTCAGCTTCTTCTCAATGGTGGACAGGTCCATTGGGGTCTTCAACGTCAATGTCGAAATGAGAACAAATACATTTTTTGAGCTGGGATTATCACAAGCCATGCTGTGATGGAACAGATTTATAAAATCTTTAAAAAAACAATTTCAGACACAAATAAACTGTGCCGTCGCGCAATATTACCGGCCTCTTCGGGACTCCACCTGGTCAAACATGCTCACCTGGATGATCTTGTGATAGTCAGGGGCGTAGGAATCGTCCACAGGCTCCATGAAGGGCCAAGAGTACTGGTGAGCTTTCAGGGTCTCCAACACTGAGGAAACGCAACCCGGATGAAATGAGACCCAAGCACGCTCCTCACAACATCTGATCACATATTCATGAACATAATCGCTCGTCTGCAGGCCAGACCAGTCTTCCAAGCAGGCAAACATCTTACGGAGCAACAGAAACAGCCATACCTTTGTACAGCGCGGTGCAATTGTCATCAATTTTACCACTGGAAAGAAATAAGAAAAGGGGGGTAAGGTCATCGCATGGATCATATACTTCCTTTTCACACCCGGATCAGAAGGCTAAGGAAAGGTAGGAGAAAATGTGACAAGGAGAGCATTGGGGCAGATTTGAGAAGGTGGGCGAGGGCCATTACAAGCGTTTGGTCCTGCGGAGGCGGTGGGACAGTGAGTGGGGCTCCAGGGGTAGCTCCTTCCCCTGGGACGGCAGCCACGCCTTCTCTGCTCCGTACTGGTGTCTCCGTGTGGGCTCTGGGGAGGGACACGGGCAATAAACAACAAATAAATGCCAAAAAGGAATCTGCTCTGCCACAATTCACAATTAAATCAAAACAGTAAACAGCAGTAGACAGACAAAGAAAAACAATAGTGAAACATAAAAACAACATTATATATGCCAAGATTTAAGGCTAAAAGCTGCGAGGGTTAAAGATGCCTAAGAAAGAATAATATAGGACCGGTTCTGGTGTTCATCAATAATCAATAATTAATCAATAATATAATAACATCAATAATAATTATAATAATTTACTAGGATCAAACGTTGATTAACCACTGACAGATGACAGGGAGGTAGAGAGAGGGCGAGGGAGATGTTCCCACTCAGATTCCCATACATGATTCAACCGGAGATTCAGCAGGGAGCTGCCCGATGCATTATTCACAAGCACAGTTATAAATCAATAGGCCCTGGGTCACAGCACACACTTTAAATGGCCATGTCTGCAAGACTGACACAACCGCAAAATGAGGAAGACCCAAATTCAACATGCAGGTGACGCCGAGAGCCCAGTTTCCCTCAACACCCCGAGGACCAGATCTCTCACGCTCTACAGTCCCGAAACTCCTCTCCCCGGCAGCATTGCCCTCACCCGCCACAGTTTCGACCCTATCCAGCTCCTCCTGCAGCATCTCGTCCTCCCTGCGCTGCTCGGCCAGCCGGGTCTGCCTGCCTGCCTCCTCTTCCCCCTGCTTCTGCTGCACCTGGGCAATGGCCTGGAGCGCCTCCTGGGGACACACAGGCCACGCACGTCTCAGTGAACACGACGGCAGCACGCCTTTACAGTTCTGCACGTAATGCAGAACTGGGGGAAAACTGCAGAAAACTGCCCTGGTGCATCAGCCATGTCTCTCACCTCCTCCTCCTCCTCCTCCGCATTGCACTTATCAGGCGGGCGGCACAGGCTGAGCACTGGGGCAGATTGCCTCTCTTTTACCCCTTTCTTCTGAAACACAGACCGTATAACATTGTATCCACAGGCCAACGCCATAACAGCTCAAACTGATTTTTTTCTTAGTGAAAACAAATATAGACCCACGCATCTGCTCACAACACAGACCATATTATCTGAATAAACAACAATTGGGGGGGGATGTAGATGAGGGGAGCCTCTGTCAGGCGTCATCCGTTGAGCGCGCTCTGCGCAAGCCGGGCTCAGTGGTGTGGAAAGGGGAGCTCTGACAGACGCTTGGGGACTCGTGCAGAGCAGCGAGGATCATGCTGGTGCTCACAGCACTCACTGAGCTGAAATCCACAAACCCCCCCCTTCCCCACGTCTCTGGATAGTTTCTCACCCCCCCGGGGGCATGACCGGCAGCTTCGGAACCATCAGCCAGAACATGTGCAGTCTTTTTTGGGAGGTGGGGGGGAAATCACAGGCTGTCAAATAAGAGGCCTGACTGCGCCTCAAGGTGAGGGCAGGCCCCCTTCGTAAACCCAGTTCACAACAGAAGTGACAGGAGCTCGGGGACGAGGACGAATAGAGGCACAGCTCCAATCACAAATACAGCAACTAAGGAATGGCACAGACAGCCACTGTTCCTCAGAATTTTGACAGGCCCTAGGAGCCAGACTTGCTCAAGGCCTTCGCTGATTAAAGAACCGATTCCCATTAAGCAATACTATACTTTTAATCCCCCTCCCTGCCCCGGGGCATGTCTAATGTGCAAGAAAAATGAGCATCACTGCCTCACTAACAACTGCAGAGAAGGACCAATGTGACCTCCGGGGCTACTCGTGCCTCTCTCACACATAGTCCCGACAAGCTCAGACTGGTGTACACAACCACAGCTGCTCCACAAGCCTCCATCATCCTAACATCACAACTCCGTTGTAGAATTTCTTTGCCTGGAAAGACCTCTGGCGTTGGACTTCGGACTTCAGCAAGCAAACACGCGCCAAGCAGAAGCAAGCTTCCGGGCTTCTGGCAGGCCGACCTTGTGCTCAATCATGCTGCTGATCTCAGGGAGGAAGTTCCGGCTGATGAGGTGGTGGAGGTGGCGGTCCTGGGGCGAGGGCTTGTCCTTCAGGCAGCCGGCCAGGCTCAGCCACTGTTCCTCAGTGTCACAAACGAGAGACCAGCTGCCACGCTCGCGCTCTGCAAGAGGAGCAAGGTCTTCACCACCATCGCCATCACATTTTCACAGTCGAACGCTACCACCCAGTAGCTCAGGCTTTTTGTACAATACAGTCCTTGACAACCGTTTCCCCAAGAAGGTGTTAATCTTTTAGGGAATGCTCTGGCACAGTCACCAGGTCAATGCAAATCTCTTAGGTTTCCTTGTAGACACTGGTCTAATTTCTGTAGCGATCCTCTCTAAAATAATCTTAATAATCAACCAACGTATAGCGCTCCTGTGTTTGTATAAAGAGGAACTGCACAGATTTTCAAATGGGGAAAGGAAAATGTTCCGATTTCAATACGAGTTTAATTAGAGGGCAGTAGTCCTCAGGCCATTTTACACATACACTCACCCAGACCTGGTTGCCGATCCTCAATCCCATTCTCCTCGCTTCGCACAGCTCCCACTTCACTGACAAACAGAGACACAAAAAAAAAAAACACACGCACACACACCGTCAATACTCGGCGTTCACCAACACGTCCTGTCACCGCAATACACAAAGCCCCTGAAGACCAAAGACGGGGGGAAAGAGCAGCTGCATGGAATACATCAGCGCGAACCGCAGCATGGTGGTTGGCACGAGGAAGGAGTCCTCCAGTTGGGTTTGCGTGATTGCTTGGCCTTACCACCTCGGCTTCTCCACCGGCTTCTCCACCGGCTTCTCCACCAGCTTCTCCACCGGCTTCTCCACCGGCTTCCTCTTTGGTGGCCTTCCCCTCTTTTTTTTTTCTGGCACCCTCACCTCA